>JAVJHY011623672.1:0-19042 GCA_035593235.1 Phascolosoma agassizii
GCCATTAACGTCCCAATAACGTGGTGTTACACCCTGTTGGTACCGCACTACGCAGTCGCCTAACATCGGGCAAAGCTCAATGTCAAACCATACCGGGGGTCGGCAGCCCGCCCAAACCGGCTCGACGCGCCCACCCCAAAAATCACACTCCGGGCGTTCTCGGATCGCAGCGGCCATGCGAGATAGCCACCCGTGGTCGAACGTCACGTCGTCGTCGGTGAATAAGACCACCGGTGCCTCGGCCTCGCGCACGGCCCTATTGCGCGCATGGCTGGTGCCCAGCTTCGATTCGGGCATATAACGAAGTGAGCGACCGGGCACAAGCTGGCGAGCGTTGCGCGATAAATATTGTTGGACGTGGCGTCAGCGAAAGCTCGGTGTATCGCGGTAACTGGTTAATGCATTCGAGCCTGTACGTGCCGACAACAAGAATAGACGTCGATTTGCGCGTGATCGGTTCCGAGCCCAGGCCATTGAAGCATTGGGCACCGACGCATTTGCATATCGGTGCGGATCATCTCTCTGCTCGCGTAGCGGTTCTTTCTGGAGGTGCCATTGGCGCGGGTGACCGAGGTTTTGCCCAGCTGGTGTTGGAGAGAGATAGCTTCGTCGTTCATGGGGATCGTTTCGTGCTGCGTGACCAGTCCGCTCAACGTACGATTGCTGGCGGCCATGTGATCGATCCCTTTTCCCCTAAGCGCGGTCGTGCACGACCAACTAGAATCGCCGCATTGCAAGCCATGAATTGTCGTGATCCGCGCGACGCGCTCATTGCATTGACCGAGATAAGTGAAATTGGGGTACCGCTTTCACCTTTCACTGTCTCACACAATCTTCCGGAGTATCAAACGGATGCCCTCATTAATTCGCTTGCACTGCGACGGATTGGTGGTCAAACACAGGAGAGGATCTTCAGCGCAACGCAATGGCAGGGATTACTTAACCGTGTTGAACATGCAGTGGTTAAATTTCACCAATCCAGACCAGAGCTTCCAGGGGCTACTCTTAAGGATATCCAGTTAGCCCTAAAGCCCCATGTCGAGATAACCATACTAGAAGAAGCCACAAATTTTTTGACAAAGGAAAAGTGCCTGGGTCGGCGAAGTGCCCGGTTTCATTTACCATCCCATGTGATTCAAGTTTCTGAACACGACCGTCAGCTTTGGGTGCGAGCAGCCACCAGGCTTGCACCGAATTCGGGTAGCCCGCTGAGCCTACATCAAGCAGCGGAAGCGTTGGGGGTCGACAAAAAAATCCTCGAAACGTCTCTGAAGAATGCGGTCAAGATTGGCGAGATGGTGTTGGTAACTAAGAACCGTTACTTGCCGATATCGTATATGGCACGACTAGGGTGCACCGCTGAAGTTTTGGCGGAGAGAGGTGCCGAGGGTTTGTTTACCGTCGCAGAGTATTGCCAGCAGAGCAAAATCGGCAGAAACTTTGCCATAGAGTTACTGGAATACTTTGACCGACGGGGATTTACCGAGCGGATAGGCAACAACCGCCGAATCAGACGTCCTGTCGCGACTGTCTTCGCGGTTGACGATAAAGCTTCATGAGGAAGAGGATCGCACCCCGGTGGGGCGCCCGGACTTCAAATCCGGTGAGGGGCGTACCACGTCCCTGGTGGGTTCGACCCCCACGCTCTTCCGCCAAGCCTGGGCTCCACTCTGATTTTTCGGGTGGACGAGTTAATAGCGATCGTGACCGTTGTTCTGTTATCGGCAGATCCAACCTGCAGATAGATAATACTGTGAGAAAATTAGATAGCGGAGGAATTGTAGGTTAAACCCTCCGTCACTAATGGCACTTACTTAAGCCTTAAGCCTTAAACCTCGGTCATTCCGGATCTGATCCGGAATCCATAACTCGGGTATTCGTTATACGATCAGTGGGTTATGGGCCCCGTATCTAGTACGGGGCGACGGAGTATTATTTTATTTTCGACAATTCAGACTTAAGTAAGTGCTATTACCCTCCGTCACTAGTGGCAGATGTAGATTTGGTTTCCAACAACATATACTTGCAATGTAGTATTTAGTTTTTACTCAAACTCCACCGACCCCAAACTCCCTATGGTAAGTAGAAAGCTGTTCCAGTCCTGGCGATTGTCCCGATGCAGCTTGATTTACGTCGCGATATCAGCTTTGGTCCTGATACTTGCTGGAACGGTCCACTACGAGCTGCGCAGGAATATCGACGAAGCCATTAATATCGAGTTTACCGATATCCAACGTCACTCTAATCTCAGAGTTGTTAAGCCTAACAATGGAGACGTAGCCCATCTGTACTTTTCAGACCGTAAACGGGGGCGCGCCAGCGCGATCATTCACCTGAGTCAGAATGTTGTGGCCGGGATGCTTGAAGTCACAGTATCCGGCGACGCTAAAATTTGGAAACATTTGTATCAGATCAGAGCAATTCCTTATGACCCAGCGGAACAGGTCGGTAAAACTACTGAGTTTCGCACTACCCGATGGGTCAAGGTGCGCTCAGACAACCACGTTTACCGGCTGCCGATGTATCGGAATATTGGAAAGACCCATATTTTGCTGGAGATAAAGTATAGTGGCATCATTCCGGCTCTGCCCATAGAAAAAATCTCAGTCCAGCCGGCATTGGTGCAGGACTACGCCATAAGCAGCATTTTTGTAGGATTAATTGTGCTCATCGCCATGTTCTTGCCTGGAATGCTGTTGACCCTGGGGTTTGATATACAGCGCTGGATTCCAGCACCTCTTCCGGTGCTTGCATTTTTGATCACCCTTGTTTTGGGCTGCATCGGCGTAGGAATCGACAAAATGACCGGCCTGCGGTGGATGGCGCCTGCTATTTTTTGGTTACCCGTTGTGGCGGTTGTGGTTTTCGCTAATTGCAGGGAGCAAATCCGGCGAAATCTGTGCTCACTGCCCGATATCGAGAAACGAGGTATAACGCTTTCAATCATTATTGGTCTGTTAATCGTGATCTGGCTGAGCCTTTCCCAGCCTTCGGCTATCAATAATATTCACCAAGCCCACATTACTACGGAACACGGCCTACAGGCATTTTCAGCCCACGATTCACTATTTCAGTATGTCAACGCACGGGCCATCCTGGAAAGTGATTTCGATCGCTATTACCGGGAAGGGCGCTTGGGTTTCTTGCCGCAGGACCGGGAGATTTTACCTGGACTTGCCTATGCCTCGATGATTCGAGGTTTGCAAATGCTGTTACCTGACACCGTGGCCCTCAGCTATTTCGCATACGGAATCTATTTTTTGGTAGCCAATGCGCTGTTTCTGATCGCCCTTTATTACTGGCTTGGGCGAGCCCACTCAGAAGCCGCCATTGTTGCCATTGCGGTAGTCGCGGGTACGCCAGCGTTCTGGGTTCTTGCCATGGTCGGTTGGTTTAAACTAACCGGTGCCGCCCTCATGCTCGCTGGGTTGTACGTGGTTCGGCAGCAACCTAGGCAAATTGCTGCCTGGGTAATATGCGGTGTGTTATTTGGATTTGCCAAAAACTTTCATGGGGGTAACGTCCTGATTGTGCCGCTGTTCATATTGTGGATGATGTTGATCACTAGCCGCGTTGAAAGCTCTCTTCGGTATCTACAGCTGCTTATTCGCGGCGTTGTGACCCTGGGCCTGACTGTTATGGTTTCGCTGCCCTGGATGGTTGTAGCCAAGCAGACTTTTGGAGAGGGTGGCCATCGACTGTTCAGTATTCACTTTCTCGAAAACACCCATGATCCGGCCAGTTTGCTGTCATCCATAAAGTTGTTTTTTGCGCGCTACCCTTTGTCGGACCAACTTGAAATTAGACTCTCTGGCCTCTCTGATTTGTTAAGCCTTTCCTGGCTTAACCAGGAATTTAGCGCTTCAGTGATGACCTCGGACGTGCCAGTTTCCATTTGGCTCAGACTGTCGGCGTCCTATGCTTCAGCCGCCCTCTTGCCCGTGCTGCTTGCCTTGCTGCTAATCGTTATCGTTTTTAGCTTTAGCGGAATGCGGCTGCCGCGTGATAGGGGAGTGGATCCTTGGGTGGGTAGCTTTGGGGTTCTTTGCGCAGTTACATTGATTATCTATGTGTTTTTTTCGTGGCGACTCGCCACCATAGTCTGGCACATACCCGCGGTGGTTTTGATTGGATTGATAGCGTGCCTGGTATTCAATCGTTACGCATGGAATCCAACGATACGCAATTTCTGGATGTTATTCGCAGGGATTCAGTTCGGTCTACTGATTGCTTATGGGTGACAATGTGGAGTACAGAGTGAGAGTGTAATGGCACTTAATTAACAAACCTCCAGAAAGCGAAGGCCCAATAAATCAGGTGGTTAGGCGAAAATCGATCCACCGGTCATTCCGGCCAAACAGCCGGAATCAATAGCCTGCCATCAGCAGTAATAAGCGCCTTAATATCCGGTATTTTAAAGTGCCATTAGTGCCATTTCAGAGTGAAAACTATTAAAACTAATCACCACACAAAATTGGACTGTCAAGATGCACAATCCAGTAATTTGCTGCGCTCACAACTCCTAATGGCATCGCAATAAAGTTTATAATTGGAATCATGGTAATCACCATAAGGGTCAACCCAAATCCCATTGCCCTTGATCTGTCTTGCTTTAATTTCTTTTTTACTTCTGCAAAATAAAAATCGTGATTACCCATAGGATAGTCAACATAATTTACAGCCAGCATCCAGCCTCCAAATAAAATCCATAGGATTGGTGCCGCCAGATTAATCCCCGGAATAAATGAAATGATCAGCAGTCCTACAATCCATTTGAGTTGATACAAAATCTTGCGGGTTTCACTCCACATCGTTCTTGTAATCATGCTGGGAATTTTTGAATAAGCATGATTGGAATTGCTGATTTGACCTCGCAGGATTGCTTCTGTTCTCTCGGCCAACAATGCATTAAATGGTGCTGCGATTAGATTGGCGATGATGGTGAATGAGTAGTACAGGATGATCAATCCCATGATGATTACAAGTGGCCAGATTAACCATTCAATCCAATGCAGCCAGCTTGGAATATTGTCAGTCATTGCGCTAGTCGTTCTCTGTACAAAACTAAAGCCAAGCCAAATAGCACCAGCAAACACGCCGATATTGATTGATAGTGGTATCAATACAAATCGCTTGATGCCTTTTTTGAAAAGTAATCGAAAGCTCTGGATGACTATTTTAAATCCAGACAGAAAGTTTTCTGTCATCGCTTAGATCGGTAATCCTTTATTGGGAATAACATTTCTTAGTTCAAAGCTGGAATGAACATTGTTCAGACCGGGCAATCGATTTAATCTGCCTAAAAGAAACTCTTCATAATGTTTCATACTCCTGACGACAACTTTGAGTAAATAGTCTTCTGCACGACCAGTTACTACACTGCACCCAACGACTTCAGGAAATTCAATAACTTTTTTTTCAAACGCTTCAAATTGCTCGTTGTGATGGCGTTCCATACTGACTGCAATATAGGCGGTAAGGCTTAGGCCCAGCTTCTCAGGATCAAGAATGGTGACCGCGCCTTTAATCAGCCCTTCGTCTTCGAATCGCTTTACTCGTCGAGCGCATGGTGTTGGGGAGAGATTGACCTTTTCTGCTAATTCAAGATTGCTAATCCGCGCATTGGTTTGCAATATGCTCAGTATTTGCTTGTCTGTTGAATCAAGTTTCATTATTCTTCAATAGCTAAAATAACTAATAATATGATTAATTATAGGTTAAAAAGCTAAATAAAAACGCATTAATCTAATAATTAATGATTAAAACTAAATAATATTGGGTACAATTCTTTCCCCGATAACGTACCTAATTTGTATTAGCAGTGAAAACATTCGACCACAATAAATACCCATCAGAACGATTTGTGCCAGCGATGACAGATCGGCAATGGCCAAGTAAATCCATTAATCAAGCCCCGCTTTGGTGCAGCGTAGACCTGCGAGACGGCAATCAGGCCTTGATTGACCCGATGACCCTTGCGAAAAAGATGCGCTTTTGGGACATGCTGCTACGTTGTGGATTTAAAGAAATTGAAATTGGATTTCCTTCAGCAGCCCAAGTGGAATTTGACTTCACCCGGAAGTTGATAGAAGAAGATCGCATTCCGGATGATGTAACTGTGCAGGTGTTGACCCAGGCCCGAGAACATCTAATTAAGCGCACTTATGAATCGCTTGTCGGGGTTAAGCGCGCAATTGTTCACGTGTATAACTCCACCAGTAAAGTGCAGCGAGAAAAAGCCTACAAAATGTCGAAGCAGGAGATTATGCAGATTGCGGTGGATGGTGCTATTTCTGTTAAGAAGTACGCTGCACAATACCCTGATACAGAATGGTCATTTCAGTATTCTCCTGAAAGTTTTTCTCAGACCGAACCTGACTATGCTATCGAAGTTTGTGAGGCAGTTTGCCGAGTATGGGAGCCTGAAAATGGCCAGAGAGTGATTCTGAATCTACCAGATACGGTTGAAGCCACGACGCCAAATTTATTTGCCGACCAGGTGGAATACTTTTGTAACAATCTACCATCCAGGCAGAATGTTACTGTTAGCTTGCATACCCATAATGACCGGGGATGTGCAGTCGCCGCGGCAGAGCTTGGTACCATGGCTGGAGCAGATCGTATTGAAGGCACATTGCTTGGTAATGGTGAGCGAACCGGTAATATGGATATTATTACTATGGCAATGAATCTCTATTGTCAGGGAGTGGACCCCGAACTTGATTTTTCCCATATGCCTGAAGTTGTGCAATGCGTTACCGAATGTAATGCTATGCCAATGCACCCTCGTCACCCTTACGCCGGAGAGCTGGTATTTACTGCATTCTCTGGTAGTCATCAGGACGCCATTAAGAAATGTCTTGAGGCGCCTGAAGATGGTTATTGGGATGTGGCCTATTTGCCAATCGATCCCCAGGATGTGGGGCGGACCTACCAGGATGTTGTTCGAATCAACAGCCAATCCGGAAAGGGCGGTGTCGCTTATGTGCTGCAAAGTAATCATGGTATAGAAATGCCGCGTTGGCTGCAGATTCGATTTAGTCAGGATGTGCAAAAGCTGGCGGAAGACCAGGAGCGGGAACTGAGTACCGATGAAATCTGGGAATTGTTTCAACAAACTTATATTAATAACAATGCGCCTTTTAAGCTGGACAAGTTTTCCATGACCAAGGAAGAAAAAGGAGACACGGTTTCTGCGATATTGTCTCATGGCGATTCAAAGGAGGAGATAACTGGAGAGGCATTTGGAACACTTGGTGCATTTATCAAAGCGCTGGAGCAACACACGGAGCTTCGGTTGCGAGTTTTAAACTACAATGAGCATGCTCTTTCAGCGGGGACCCGTGCAGATGCGATTGCCTACGTAGAATTGGAAATAAACGGCGAGGCCCAGGTGGGTGTGTCCACTAGTCAGGATACTGTGGGCGCTATGTTTAAGGCGACGTTGTCAGCTCTTAATGTCGGAATTAATGCAATATCCAGTACTGCCAAGGATATGGCAGAAGTTGCATAAGGATATCTTCGCAGCCTTAGATTAAGGTTGTTGATTTTTTAATGGTCTGACAATACTTTCAAGGCCCTCAATTTTGAGGGCCAACGTTAATTCCATTAGTTGTCCTAGTCGACCTCTTGGAAATTCCTTTTTAGCAAACCATAAGAGATAGGGTTCAGGTAAATCAATTAGCGTTGTGCCCTTGTATTTGCCAAATGGCATTTCGAACTGGACAATATCGAGAATATCTTGTTTCGCGAATGGTTCGATAGAAGGTGCGGTATCTTCCATTAAGCGCCCCAGGTGACCACCAGCTGGCGTACTTTTTCAGCAAATTCCGCTTGTTGAAGTTCCGCAAAAACCGACCAGGAGCAAAATGATTGTGGGTCGTGCACTCGATGGGGAAATAAAATACCGTCGAGATGATCGTGTTCGTGTTGGTAGGTACAAGCGGAGTAACCACGAACTTCGAAATCTTGCGGCTGTCCTTCCCGATCTAATCCTGAAACATTAACTTCCAGATGTCTGGTTACTACGCCTCGTATATTGGGTACCGAGAGGCAACCTTCATTGGACTCAAATGTTTGATCTGATAAAAACTTAATTTCAGGATTAATTAGTACGGTCAATGGAATCTGTGGTTTGTAGGGGTAGCGCGGATTATTTCCCACCTCAATTGTAAACAGGCGGTAAGGTATGCCGATCTGATTGGCAGCAATCCCGGCGCCATTTGCAGCACGCATGGTATCGATTAAATCATCTACCCAGCCTTGGATTTCCGGAGTGTTAATTGCGCCAATTTCCACTTCCGTGGCCCTTGCGGCCAGCACGGGATGTCCAATTTGTAATATGTCTTTTATTGCCATTGAATTTCTGAATTGTGAAAAAGAGATAAATTATTGTCCATTGAGCGGGTTTCAGCCGCAATTATCAATTCTGAGAGAATATGTTAAAACCATATATTACAATAAGATATGAGAATTATTTCGTGTTATTTCTATAAATTGTATCGAAAAATTAAATTACCGGCGTATAATAATCAATAAACACCATGTAACAAATAGATCATCATGGACAAAAAATCAGATTTAGATTTGAGCATCTCGAGGGGAGATACCAGATCCGAGTCAAAGTCGGACGATTCTAAACGTCGATTGCTGACAACGTTAGCAGCGGGCAGCGTCATTGGTTCCACTAGTCTGGTATCAGGAAGCTGGACTAAGCCCGTTGTAGACACTGTTGTATTACCAGCTCATGGAACTCTATCGGCATTAACTTTGGTTGCAGCCGCAGCAACTGCCAACCAGGGAAATGCCACTGAATTGAATAGCGAACAGAGCATTGCTGGCGGTTTTCTGGGTGCTATGCTCGCGGATGCACATGCACAGATCAGTGATCCACTATGTGACGATATTGGCGGTAAGTGTATAAATTTTATTATTTCCGGTGGTGCCGGGGGTGCGGTATCGGCGTCCATTGCAGGGTTGCCTTCAGCAAATGGTATGTTGGATGGGCTCTCTTTACCTGCGGGTTTTAGCCTGGGTAATATTGAACTTACCGGAACCTTTTCTGAGGACTTTTCTTCTGGGGCGGGTTCAATTTCTAACTGTGGTATCCCCTGGGCAATAGGTGGTTCGTGTAGTACTGCGGCGGTGACAACCGAGGTTCCAACAACTCCGCCACAGACTACTGTAACCTCAACAACGTCTACAACAACATCTACGACTACAACAACATCTACAACAACAACTACACCGGTCCCAGAGTAAGCCGTTAATTAATAATAATCCGGATAGACGTTAACTAAAACGGTTTCTGTATTGTAAGTCTTCTAACGGCAAGATTGGTTTTTGGCTGGCTACTTTGGGTTTGCACAGGTAGGCATTTTTAAATGCAATGGGCAACCATTGGTCAATGGCCAAATACTCTTCTATCCATTTATTTATAGACTTCTCATCTCGAGGAATGTTATCGAGCAAATGAGGGTAGCTGGAATGATGGTAAGCCACCGCATGGGTACAAGTAAGATTTTTACATGATTGTAAATACGATAGAGTTGGGAGGCTGCGATCAACCATGCCGCGCAGACATCCGCCGAGATAAAATATTTGCCAATTCAGATGTTCTAATTCCTCAATACTCGCTCGCAGATGGTTAATTGCATTGTCAAGAAAAATCGTATCATCCTCCAGTACCAGAACATTCTCATATCCATGTGCTTTCGCATTTTGTACAACCCCACGATGGGAAAGGGCGCAGCCTAGGTGATGGTTCTCAGGTGTCTCAATGGCTGAAAATCGAATGACACGATGACTTATCTTTAGTCGTTCAAATCGAGCGCACATATTTTTCCAGCGATCTGTTTGATTATCTAAATTGATGCAATAGATAGCATCAAAAAAATAAAATGGACTATTAATTTCTTCAGTTACCCGATTAACTATTTCAGTGGTTGGTTTTTCCCCAATTTTTTCATTAAAGTGATCAATAATGCCTGATCGTTCTATATTTAATTCCGAGGCACCAATTAGATAATTTCGAATTCGTGATTCCCAATCAACTCTATAGGGAACACCCAAAGGACGATTGAAACGGTGCATCCAACGCAAAAACGGTAAGCATAAAATTTTACCGCCGCGTTGCCGAAATTTTTCGTGAATATATCCTTCCTCTCCGCCAAAGCCGCTAAACCTGGGATTTAGCCCAGGCCAGGCTTGTTGTCGACATGCCAACAACCCCATGCCGTGCATAGGGATTTCAAATGGTGGGGCATTAGGGTCTTTACCCCGCTCATCAAAGCTCCAAGTACCATACATCCCATCTCGCCACTCCGGATCCATGTGGGTAACCGCGTCGGTCAAATTATCGTACAGCATCGGACCTTGAATAGCGTCCATGGATGTTGGATTTTGATCAAAGAATTCAATTAACTTGCGAATCGATCCTGGTACCAAGAAGACATGGCAGTCGATGCATAAAACATTATCTGCATTTGCCTCACGAAATAATTGATCCCGCACTGCAGTACCGGACTTTTCCGCATAGGGAAAATACCGATAATTCTCCACATAGGCGTCAAGTTGTTTGAGTGGTTTTGCGCATGGGCCTTTGGGGTTATTGTCGAGTACGAGTATTTCGGTGTCGGCGATCACCTCGGGATGGAACATGCGTATGGCCTGTACGGTAAAATACACGCCATCATAGTCGTCGTAGGTAGCCATACCGATACAAAGCTTTCGGCGAGGTCCAAGTTTGGTGGGTTCCGGGTAACCTTGTTCAATCAGATTACCATGGATTAAACCCTTCTCAATAAAATCCTGTATGGTTATTGTTAGATCGCTAACAACTTCTTTGCTATTTTCAGGAAACAGGGTTACTAATTCTTGCTCGATGTTTGCAATGGTTCGCTTGCCATCGCAAAGCGACCAAACTAGTGCGGCAGAAGAGTTTAGTTTTCGCTTGCTACGATCAAGAGTATGGTACAAAAAACAATCGACATCAGACCAGTGTAAATGCCAGACCTCGGCCTGTTTTGGTACGCCCTGACGATTTAGTTGTGCCTTTTTATACAATGGGGCTAAGGTACTGAAGGTGACGGTTAGTGTATCGGCTAGATACCAACAAATAAAATATAAATTAGTTGCTACGAATAGCCGTCGCTAGTGTAACCCGACATGCGGTCATTGTAGAATTTCGATATGAGTAAATATTTTATCCTTTTCCAATATTATTTTCGACGCTGGATGTTTCAGCGGCACCTTTTAAAACCAATGATCTAAATCAGATTAGTGTTTCTAGTGGGTTGATGCAGTAAGTGTATGACTCTGGAGGAGTAGGGGTGGTGGATTCGGTGTTCCCGTGGCCGGAGGGCTGGTTATGGACGGTGATGGTCATCGAGACTAGGCATTTGCCTCTATGCTTTCAGATCCGCTATGGCGAACCAATGCAGGGCAGGTCTACTTAATATTTTATGATGGCACCATTGGGAGTAGTATTGATACGGCTGTGGATGACCCTAGAATCCTCCCGATATTCGGTAGTTATCCCCATGAGCATGCTGGAGGTGAAGTATGGATGACCGATGTTACCGGAGATGGTTTGGGGGATCTGATTATTTGTCGGCAAGACTTTTCCCAGACATTACCCAGCGGTTCACCAATTGGTACGACGCCCGGTAGCGGCGAAGGAGCTATTACCATTATTCCTGGGCAGGCGTCCCTAAAAACCTTGGCAGCTACCCAAACGCTGTCATTGATCTCGCTGCTGCAAAAAGTGGCTTGAACATTACCCACATTATTGGGGCAAACGCTGGAGATCGATTTGGCATCTGGGCAAACAACGGAGATTTAACTGGTGATAATGTGGACGATATCGCCGTGTCCGCGGATCTTGCAGACAATAATAGTCAAACCAACTCGGGGGCCGTATATGTTTTGCGGAGTGGCAGAAATTTAGTCGGTATGGAAGCCGTGGACCTGGTAAATTTCGGCACCGCCAGTGCTGTCGCCTGTTAACGTGTAGCAGAAGTCAAATTTCATTTTTGCCTTAGCCACCTGTATCAGCAATTAGTCCCGCTTTTTCGATGGCCTTTACTGCACATACTTCGTCATTATCCGAGGTGTCTCCAGTGACGCCCACCGCGCCGAGAATATTGCCTTCGCTGTTGCGCACCAATACACCTCCAGCCACGGGTAATAGGGTGCCATCTGACAAGGTGGACAGTGCATTAACAAAATAGGGTTGTTGTTGCGCCCGATTAAAAATTGCCCTCGAACCCATGCCTAATCCAAGGGCACCATTTGCCTTGGCAAAGGCCATCTTATATCGCAAATTACTCGCTCCATTTTGCCGTTCAAAAGCGATAGTGTGTCCCCCTGGATCTAACACTATTACTCCGAGTGGATTTAGCCCTAGACTCTCTGCATGGGACAAAGTGTCATGAATTAATTTTCGTGCGAGTTCCAAGGTAATCATTTAATAACTCATATTTTTAAGATGATTCTATAATAGTGTGGCCGGCCCATAGTTGAATCGAAAGATTCTTAAACTGTTTGTTCGATCCACCAAATGACTTCCCTGATTCTGGCAAGTTGCCGTAATTCGGGATGAACAAGTAACCATATCTCTCGCGATAAGCTAATTTCGATGTTTAGTTTTCGTAAAGTCGGTTCTCTGTCTCCGATTACAACTGGCAAAACTGCTTTGCCAACTCCGGCTTGTGCACACGCTAGCATACCATCCGCATCGTTAACCGTTACTAACGTTGTTTCTTCATTGTTTTTATGGCAACGGTCATTAATCCACCGAGCTTGAGGCAAGTGTTGCATATCGCTGTCATAGTTCACCCAGTCCATGGAATGGGGTTGCGCAGACTCCAAACAATAGACAGCGTATTCCAGATCCCCAATTTTTCTGGCGAGGGCGCGGAGCTCCGTAGTAGGCCGTGACAACCTTATCGCGATGTCTGCCTGTCGGTTAACGATACTTAGATCCCTTGCTTCAGCTATTAGCTCAATCTCGAGACCAGGGTGATTGCCTGTTAAGCCGGAAATGGCCGGGATTAAAACATTGTTTAGTAAAACAGGTACGGCGGTAACCCGTACTGTGCCAATCACAGACTGTTTTGCATTGAGAAGGATTTCTTGTAATGAGCCAGTTTCAAGTTCCACCCGTTCCGCCACTTTCATCGCATGTTGACCGATTTCAGTGGGTCTCAGGTTGCCGTCAATCCTTTCGAATAGCGTTGCCGAAAGCTGATTTTGCAATTGAGCAATTCTGCGAGCGACAGTGGTTTCATTTACTTTTAGTTTGCGAGCGGCTTCAGCCATAGACTTAGAGCGAGCTAATGCCAAGGCGAAACGCAAATTATTCCAATCTAATTCCTGCATATTTGCAATAAAGTTCTGCACTTTTTGACATTTTACTCCTAAAAACGCAGGTATAGGATTAACTCTGTACTTTACTTAAATTTTAATAAAGCCATGACTAAATACATAATATTGTTTGAGGATAACGAAGAACATGCTGACCAACGCACGCGCTTTATGGCGAATCATCTCATTTTTCTCGAGTCCCATTCCCTCGAAATTGAGGCGGCGGGTCCGATGACCAGCGCTGAAGACGGCTCTTCTGCTGGCGGGCTCTGGCTGGTCGATGTTGGTTCCGAATCGGAAGCGAAAAGCCTGGTTGAGCAGGATCCATTTTGGCCCACTGGATTGCGAAAATCAGTAAAAATATTGAAATGGACTCAGGTTTTTGCGGCAGGGCGAAGACTAATTTGATTCTGTTTTTTAATCGTTAACGCTCAAATGACGAAGAGAGGTAATTAGGGTTACCCACACCGTGGGTAAATTAAAACTTCCTATTGTCAATTCCCAGAACTGCACCATACCCATTAAAGTGTTTAAAATACGCGCTTTAATCTTTTCAGGGGAAGTTCATGAGCGTGCTAAATGAAATGCGGGAATTGAGTGGTAAGATTCTGATTGATGGTGCCTTAATATCCAGTGCAGCCAGCGACACTATTCCAGTAATCGATCCAGCAACAGAATCTGTGATTGCTGATATAGCGGAAACAACTAGTGCGGAAATAGATGCCGCGGTAGATCGCGGTCATGCTGCACAAAAACTATGGTGGCGTAAAAGCGCGTTGGAACGAGCGGAGATCATGCATGAGATTGCTAATGAACTGCATGGAATGAAAGCGCGCCTTGCAGAAGCGCTTACCCGTGAAATGGGCAAACCCTATAAAGAATCTGCTGACGAAGTGGAATGGTCCATTTCCGCCATTCGTTATTATGCAGAGATAGGCCGTAGCGACGTGGGTCGTGTGATTGGAAATGCCGTAGAGGGCCATTTTAATTACACACTGAAGTTACCCCTGGGTGTGGTTGTTTCAATTCAACCTTTTAACTATCCAATGACTCTTTTGGCCTGGGAAGCCGCCGCTGCATTAGTCTGTGGTAATGCGGTGATTGCCAAGCCTTCTGAACACACTTCAGTGACGACACTTATTTTTGCAGAGGCATTTAACAAGTATTTACCGGCTGGCTTATTCCAAGTAGTTACTGGTGCGGGTGAAGCGGGTCGTTTACTGGTAGGGCACCCAGATACCAATATGGTTGCTTTTACCGGCAGCGTGCCCACAGGTAAGGCCATTGCAGCCAAGTGTGGTGAGATGATGAAACCGACTTTAATCGAAACCTCAGGTAACGATCCATTCTTAGTAATGCCCTCTGCGCCGCTGGATATCGCCGCTCGCGCTGCTGCGTTTTCTGCTTATATGAATTGTGGTCAAATCTGTGTTTCTGCAGAACGATTCTTTGTCCACGAATCTATCCACGATGAATTTGTTGAAAAACTTATTGAACAAGTAAAAACGATTCGAATCGGTAATGGTTTGGACAAAGTAGAAATGGGGCCGCTGGTTTCCGAGCGAGAACGAACCCGATATGAAGGAGTGATTCAAAAAGCGATGTCACAGGGTGCCGAAGTCACAATAGGTGGTGGTCGACCAAAAGGATTGGACAAAGGCTGGTATGTTGAACCGACAATACTATCTGCATGCTCCCCGTCCATGGATATTTTTAATAGTGAAAGCTTTGGACCTGTGGCACCAATCTGCAAAGTCAGTAGCTTTGAAGAAGCAATGGATCATGCCAATAATTCGAAGTATGGGCTCGGCGCTTGTTTGTATACAAGGGATATGCAAGAAACCATGACTGCAGCCAATGAGTTGCAAGGTGGTATGGTATGGGTTAACGCACCTTTGCTGGATAATGATGCGGGTCCATTTGGAGGGACTAAAATGAGCGGTATGGGCCGGCAGCTTGGCACGGAAGGTCTGGAAACATTTAGGCAAACCAAATTTGTTTGGATTGATCCGTATTGTGGAACTCAGGATTTCTGGTGGTTTCCTTATGATGACAAAGAAGCATATAAAGGGTAGCGTTGGGTGGACACAGTTATGAGTATTACGCTGCTTGATGGTGCGATAGGTCAAGAGTTGGTTCACCGTGCCCAAGGCCAACCCACTGGCCTTTGGTCTACCAAGGTAATGCTTGAGTCGCCCCAGCTGGTTAGCCAAGTTCATGATGAGTATTTTTCTGCTGGTGCTGAAATTGCAACCACCAATTCCTATGCCGTGCACCGTGATCGATTAGTGCGTTATGGAATTGAGGATCAATTTGAGGCGCTGCATCTAACCTCCTGTGAATTAGCCATTAAGTCTCGAGATAGATTTGGAAGTGGCAGGGTGGCGGGATCGATTGGCCCAACGGGATGGTCTTATCGCCCCGATCTTGCACCCCCGGCGGAGCAGGCTGCAGAACTGTTTGCCGAAGTTGCCAATCTGCATAATCAGTTTGTAGATGTTCATTTGTTGGAAACGATGTCCTCTATCAATCAGGCTCGGGGAGCATTGATGGGAGCCAGTGTTACCGGAAAACCTGTATGGCTTGGTATTTCGGTGGATGATTTAGACGGTACTAAATTGAGATCCGGGGAATCTGTGACTGACATATTTACATTGTTAGATGAATTTGAGGTCGAAACGTTGCTGGTAAATTGCTCCTTACCGGAAGCGGTTACTCAGACAATACCGCTATTATCAACCTATGGCATCGCCATTGGTGCATATGCCAACGGGTTTCAATGTATCAACCAGGAATTTGCACAACCTGACACTTCAGTGGATCATTTGAGTCCACGAGAGGATTTGCATCCTGATGCCTATGCGGAGTTTGTAGCTAAATGGATCGCGTCCGGGGCAACGGTTGTCGGAGGTTGTTGCGAGATTGGGCCGACCCATATCCGTGAACTTAATAAACGTTTCAAGAAGACGTCCCATTAGATTGTCAGCTGTATTGATCTCATAGTTTCTATTCTTTAGTGATCATGAAAAGTCAGTTTCGCAGATGACCATTGTGGCATTGTTACTGATGCTATTCTCCGTCGCTGCAAACGCAGAAGACGGAGTAAAACTCCCTGAACCCCAAGCAAATTTTCCCGAATATATAAAACAAGTGGAAGAGTTCCTAATGTCAAATAGTTTGGCCGGGCGAACAACGGTCGGAATTCGGTTAAATTTACCATTTGAACAAACAGCAGATCCAAAAACCCCTTATCGGGGAAAGTTTTTTTTAATTCATGGTCTAAATGATTCGCCATTTGTTTGGCATGATGTGGCTAAACAGTTGGTGTTGAGGGGCTTCGATGTTAGGGCGATTTTATTGCCTGGCCACGGCTCTACCCCTGAAAACATGATAGACATTCATTACAAGCAATGGATTAATGCGGCGCGTCAACAATATACGCTATGGAACGTGGATCAAACCCCTTTTTACATTGGAGGGTTTTCTCTGGGTGGCGTTATTGCGACGGTATTGGCGCTCGAGAAAGATGGTATCGCGGGGTTGCTATTGTTTTCTCCGGCTTACCACAGCAGGCTAAACCATTGGTTGCGGTGGAGCCCAATATACGCAAAATTTAAAGACTGGTTATTTGGTGGAATGATTATTGAGGATAATCCCGCTAAATATAATTCCATTACTATTAATTCAGGTGCACAGTACTATAAAACAACTCAATACCTTAAGAACAGGTGGCGACAAAAACGAATAAAAATTCCAACTCTTACGGTGGTCAGTGAAAATGATTCTGTGGTCGATGTGGATTATGTTCGAAAAATATTTGACAGCCGCTTTGTTTCGCCAAAAAAATCTATGGTTATCTATAGTGCCGATTCGGAACTATTAATCAAACCCCATGAGCGATTACGCAATAGTGCCTTTCCAAAAAGGCGAATCATTAATCAGGCCCATTTAAGTTTGATGAATGCACCGGATAACCCGCTATACGGTGGTGACAATGGGTTGCTAATTTGTAACGGAAATGAATACCCAATATTTATGGCGTGCTTAAGATCCAAGCAACATTGGTATGGAGCACAACACACGCCGTCTCCTGACGGAGTGGCAGTTGCCAGGACTACGATAAATCCAGATTTTCAGTTTATTTTTGAAGAGTTTGATCGGGTATTCGGTCGCTAACAAATCACCAATTTGGCGACAAATCTTACTATATCTGATTAAATAACCTGAAGTTCGCCACCCGAGAGAATCAAATGACTCCCGATCTGACCTATCTTGTTTGGATCACTATATTTTGTGTGTGTTGCTATGGATTCCATATGTTGCTGGTAGCATTTTTGGTAAATGGAATGTTAGCTGCCACCGATTACAAAACCCCTCTGCAAGGTGATCAACCAGACTGGTTGGGTCGCCGTAATCGTGCCCATGTAAGTGTAATGACAGCTGCGGCTGCCGGCGTGTTTTTCTGGTCACGATTAGCCCGTGCAGTTGGCTACATTACAGGGCGGTCCTATGTGCGCACCCTGACTTTTTCTATTGGTGTATTCGCTTCATTGGCAATTGTATGGGAAATACTCAGCTAGTGTATGGACAGATCCTGATGATTTCATTTGGGATTTAGTTTTGCTTAATGACGTTCTAAAGCCATTTGCTCAAACCACGCGTTCTCGCGGGGATGCTGGTCCTGAGCTGCGAGGTGAGGAAAAATACCCGAGCTGTTTTAAAACAACAGACCTAGCGACTTGCTCCATTGCCGCGGCGGTAAATGCTTTAATTGAATATTGTGGAGTTGACGTAGTTCATTCGATGGATGTTGATCGACGTTTAGCTTCTCTTTGGTTCCACAGCAGCGTACGGCCAATAGGCTGGCAACTACCGCCAGTTTGGGATGATATCGCTGGTAACTATAAAACCAAAGATGGATGGATCAGACTCCATACTAACGCGCCGCATCATAAACTAGCCGCATTATTTGTACTACAATGCGACCCCAATTCAGAGGCGGTATCTGTTAGTTGCAGTCAATGGAAATGTGAAGAATTGGAATCAGCCATTGTGCTGGCCGGGGGCTGCGCTGCACAGATGTTCAATATGAAACAATGGCATGTCCACCCCCAGGGAGTCGCTGTCAACAACGAGCCACTAGTGATCTGGTCAGAAATCGGTCAGGTTAAATCTAATAAGCGAAGTACTTTTGATCCAAGACCACTAGACGGAGTAAGAGTATTGGATTTGACTAGGGTGTTAGCAGGCCCTGTGGCAACACGATTTCTTGCTGGCTTTGGTGCCCAGGTATTGAGAATTGATTCACCATTATTTGATGATTCTGCTAACGCATTAGAGATGTCTCTTGGTAAAACATGTGCACAACTAGACTTACATAAGCGGGAAGATCGTAATGTGTTTTCTCAATTACTAGGCGATGCAGATGTCCTAGTTCACGGTTATCGTCCAGATGCACTGGAAAAAATCGGATTTGGGTTGAACATGCGCAAACAGCTCAATCCAGGGTTAATCGATGTCGCTTTATCCGCTTACGGCTGGTCTGGCCCATGGGCTACAAGACGCGGATTTGATAGTTTGGTACAAATGAGTTGTGGGCTGGCGGAAGCAGGAATGGATTGGCAACAGTCCGATTCACCTTATCCCTTACCGGTGCAAGCACTAGATCATGCCACAG
>JAVJHY011623672.1:19052-46421 GCA_035593235.1 Phascolosoma agassizii
GGTACTTAATGGCGGCCGCTGCTTTACATGGTTTGCAACGTCGCGCTAGGGACGGTACGGTGTTATCGGCAAAGCTTTCTTTGGCGCGTACCGGCGCATTGTTGTTAGCCCATCGAGATAATCAGCCTGCAGCATTTTTTGAGACTGCTGCTGAAAAAGATGTTGAATCTTCCATTGAGAAAACCCCATGGGGGCCTGTGAATCGAATAAAATCTCCTTTTAACATCCCAGGATGTTCCTTCCGGTGGGATATTCCAGCGGGACCATTTTGTTCATCTGCCGCACAATGGTAAGACCTATTAAACAGAGCAACCATCTAAATGAAAGTCAATCTGCCCCCTGACTATTATGTAAGTCCAGGAGTCTTCACTGCAGAACGGGAGAAACTATTTACCCAATCATGGCAGTTACTAGGTCCGTTGAATCGGTTGGCCCAGCCCGGCAACTATGTTAGTGAAGATATTGCTGGTATGAAAGTGTTAGCTGTCAAAGATATGAATGGCAAACTACATGGCTATCGGAATGTTTGCCGTCATCGCGGTGCCCAACTAATTAGTCAGGGTGCTGGACAATGTCGCACAATTCGTTGCCGGTATCATAATTGGTCCTATGAATTATCTGGTGAGTTAAAACATGCGCCGTGGTTTGGTGAAGATGCTGGGTTTGAGTTGGCAAACTGGCCGCTCCAGGAAATTAGTATCGATCATTGGAGGGGTCTTGTGTTTGTTGCCATGGATCCCGATTGTTCCCTTGCACATCAACTGGGCCATACCGCCAATGAATTGGCTGATGTGCCAATGGAAACTTATCAACACACTGCTGAACATCGGCTGACCTTCGATTCAAACTGGAAAATTTACACTGATAACTTTGTCGAGGGTTACCACATTCCAGGCATCCACCCTGAATTTTACGCTGCCATAGATTTCGAGCAATTTCAAACAACGGCCCACGATGGCTTGGTGAAAATGACCGCGCCTGCCAAGCAGGATTTGTTTTATAAAGGTCGCTGGTATTGGATGTGGCCCAATTGGACCCTGTCATTGTTTGAAGGTGGGATGAATACGTCGAGAATTAATCCACTTAGTCACAATCAAACGGAATTGGTCTATCACTTCTATTTTGAAGATCATAGCGAAGATAATGTTGCTAAACAGCAGGACACCATTTCGCGCAATCTTGAAGTGATCAGACAAGATTTCGAAATTTGTCTGGAAACCCACAATAATTATCTGACCGGTGCATATCAGCCTGGGCCGTTATCCCCTCTGCACGAAAAGGGTGTGATGTATTTTCAGGAAAAATACCTAAGCACTATCGTCACAAGCTGATTCTTCTTTTTAGTATTGACCAAAACACTTCGGTACGAAGTGATTATCGTTCTTTGAGACTAACTAAGACATATCCATGCAAGCGCTTAAGCTTAATCACGAAAATATACCTGGAGGTATATTATTGATGTTGACAACGATGTTTTTCTTTGTCGCCCTGGATGCTGCCGCAAAGTATCTTTTACAGTTCTATCCAACTATCCAAGTTGTCTGGGCACGTTTTTTCTTTCATACAATCACTGTATTAGTAGTTCTCGGCGCCACCAGTAAAAGTGTTAAAAGGGATATCGTCAGTGCGCGACCATCATTGCAATTCGGTCGTTCTGCAATGATTCTCGTTACTAATGGCCTGTTTTTCTATGCCATTGCCACAATCGAATTGGCAACCGCTAGTACCATTATGTTTTTTTCGCCTATTATTGTGACCATGCTCGCAATTCCAATACTAGGGGAAAGAGTCGGTATTAGGCGATGGATAGGGGTGTTAATTGGATTTGCCGGTGCTTTACTAATTGTTCGGCCAGGATATTCGGAGATTGATCCAGCAATGTTGGTATTGTTACTAGCCTGTTTCAGTAATGCAATCTATCAGGTTTTAACACGGCAGGTTCGAGACTACGATAATCCTATCACCTCACTTTTTTATACCGGTATTGTGGGGGTTGTGGTGGTATCTGTATTTGTCCCAGGTTTTTGGCAGTGGCCCACTCTTCAACACTGGCCAATATTTGTGTTAGTTGGCGTGCTTGGAGCCATCGGTCATTTTTGTTTAATTAAAGCGCTTCGAGTGGCGCCTGCTTCAGTGATTTCTCCGTTTTCCTATACTTCACTAATTTGGTCCATTGGATTCAGTTACTTTCTGTTTGGCGAATTACCTGACATCTGGGTGTATGGTGGGGGTGCTCTGATTATTGTCAGCGGACTTTATATTCTTCATCGCGAACGCCAGTTGCAGAAACAGTTAAATATCCCTTGAAAAATAATCTTCGGATACGCTAACTAATTATTTCGAATCAATCTTCGGTGAAGAGAGCCTCACCCGGTGCATTAGTCGCTGCCCTTCAATTTCCGATGGGTCAGAAGCGCTATGCAGAACCAGCGTATTAATCCAGGCAACAAAATCTCCTTCTTGCCATTGATGCTCGTATCGCACCCCGGGTAGGGCGCTGGGTAATAAAGCTTGAGATAACAAATCTGCTGTTTGGTTGATGTCATGGCGTATTTCGCCGCTACTTGAATCAATTAAGTAAACAACTTTACCAGGCGTAATGTAAAGAGACTGTTCGCCGGTTAAAGGATGAGTGCGTATACATGGGTGTTTGCCGCCACCCTCTGCATGTTTAAGGTTTAAAACAAAATCGTTTAGTCCGTCATCTGGATTATCTGGGTTTGACCCAAAGCCAATTCGCCGGGTACCTTGATCTGTCATAAATGATGGGCCGGATTGCACTCTTCTTGATTCGTCCTGAAATTCATCATTTGGTAAGCGAATATAGGCGGCGATACAATGACTTAACTCGTCCGCTACGAATGGATCCATTCGTTCAATAGCGCGAACACCGGATGTGAAAAAAGTTTTACCACCACCTGCGGTACGCCAACCTATTGGGTTATACATGGTGGTGAGTTCTGGCATTCCGCTCAACATATCGTGTAGGCCATCGGCATGCCAGGCGGAAAAAGTAAATCCCAACACAGGTTTAAGTTGGGTGTTTTGAATACCGTGATAATCATCCAAATATGCATTACCAAGCACAGAGACCTGGGGTAGATGGGGAATTTGTGCACCACCGCTTACCTGGTGTTCAGTTGTTGGCGCACCAAATCCAAAAACGAATTCTTCTTGTTTGTCGTCATGCCAGCCGAACGCCTGATTAAATGCCACTTCTTTCTCTGGGGTCAGCATTGCCTGGTTGCGAAATACCAGCAATCCGTGGGCCAGCAGGCCATGTCGAATCTCCTCTATCTGCTCCGGGGTCCAATCTTGCGACAAGTCGATGCCATGGCACTCAGCAAAGGGCTGTGTTTGGGCGCATTCAGCAGGGGAAGTAAATGTAACTGCCATAGCGGTGTAGTATTCCACCGCATATTTTTCCCTGCAACCGACAATTTGCAAAATAAAGGTAATATGTCACAGAATTTTGTACTTGACGGATATATAAAGCGGCCAATTCCGGGATGATCAAAGTCGATATGACGGCATAGTTTTAGCTCGGTCAGGAGGCCAGTTCCATTTGGCGCTGGTTATTTTTAATATAATTTATTTTGTTTTGATAGGAACAACCATGAATATCGCACAAGCCACACGGACGGACGCCCGTGGTGTACCCGTGTCCAGCTGCAAACCTGAGTCTCTTGAGGACTACGAGAAAGCCTTATACCAATTCCAAAGTTATTTTGGTGACCCCTCAGAAACCCTGGCAGAGACTCTGGAGAAGGATCCGGAATTTGTTATGGGCCATATTTTTAATGCCAACGCCATGCTGATGATGAGCGAACGACAATATATTCCAATGGTGAAAGACAGCATTGAAAACGCAGAAGCTCTTGCAGCAAAGTCTAATGAACGTGAAAAGATGTTGATTAAAGCAGCGCGGCAGTGGATGGAAGGCAAGTGGGATATTGCCTGCACTACCTGGGATTCTGTATTGGCTGAATATCCAACGGACGCCCTGGCTATTCAGAGCGCGCATCTCACAGATTTTTTTCTAGGAGATGCGGTGAACCTTCGAGATCGGGTTGGTCGAGTACTCGGTCATTGGGATAAATCATTGCCTGGATACTCGTATATCCTAGGTATGCAGGCGTTCGGGTTTGAAGAGTGCAATCAATTTGACCGTGCTGAATCCACAGCCTCCGCCGCATTGGAAATTGAGGCGAAGGATGGCTGGAGCGTGCACGCGCTTACCCATGTGCTGGAGATGCAAAACCGATATGAAGAAGGGCAACAGTTTCTGGGCTCACGTGAAAGTGACTGGGCCCCAGACAATGGCTTTGCATTCCATAACTGGTGGCATTTGGCTTTGTTCCATATTGAACAAGAGGACTTTGACGGTGCATTGCATTTGTATGATCAGCAAATTATGGCTGAAGATTCTGATGTGTCACTACAAATGGCAGATGCCTCAGCGTTACTTTGGCGATTGCATTTGCATAACATTGATACCGGAGATCGTTGGGGCAGGCTGGCTGAATTATGGCAGCGAAAAACTGACACCGAAAATGGGTATTATGCATTCAATGATTTGCATGCTGTTATGGCCTTGGTCGGTGCGGGCCAACTTGATGACGCCAGAAAGGTCTTAGCCGCAGTTAAGTCCGCTGCTACAGAAAACCCCAAGCTCACCGCGATGATGGCAAAACAGGTTGGAGTGCCTTCGTGTTCCGCAATGATCGCTTTTGCCGAAGGACAGTATGCAGAGGCGGCAGAAAATCTAGTAGGAATTCGGTCAATTGCCAATCGTTTTGGTGGCAGTAACGCCCAACGCGATATCCTGACCCAAACTGCCATGGAATCGGCAATTAGAAGCGGCCAGACCGGCCTCGCCTCTAATTTAGTGAATGAGCGTTCTATAAGTAAACCATTTAGTCCACTAACCCAGCGATACAAGGGAAAGATCAGTGGTGCTCAATCTGTACCGTTGGCATAGTTTGTTACCAGGCTAACAGATGGTCATAGTTACCATCTGTTAGCTATCATTATCTATTTCGGCGCTAACGGGAGAAGCTGGTAACATAGCCTTTTTGCAATAAACTCTAAACGGCGTCCCAATGAATAACGCGTTTGATTCGAACTCTATAAATTTATTGTCTAAGGTGGCAGGGGGAGAAAGGCAGCTGCCTGCCCAGAGTTATACCGATTTAAATTGGTATAAACATGAGTCCGAGGCAATTTTTGAGCGTGGTTGGACTTCCATAGGTTTTGCTTCAGAACTGCCAAGTCCTGGAGATTGTCTACCACGCTCTGTTCTCGGAAAGCCTTTATTGCTAACAAGGGACCAGAGTAACAACCTCAATGTTTTTGCAAACGTTTGCCGTCATCGTGGTCATTTGTTGATGGAGCAACCATGCAAAAATAATAAAGCAATAACATGTCCCTACCATAGATGGAGTTATAACCTCGACGGCGGTTTCCAGTATGCGCCATTTTGGGATGGTACTGAGAATTCCTCGCCGGATTCCGAACAGGCAACGAACTTAGGGTTAGTTTGTGTTCCGTTTGAAGTATGGTTTGACATTATTTTTGTTAATTTATCTGATTCAGTAGAAACGTTCGAAACCTTTATCGAGCCACTAAACGAGCGTTGGCATCCTTGGCGTGAGCAACGATTTTTACGCCCATTTAGCAAAAAACAATATGCAATTGAGGGAAACTGGAAGTTAGCCGCAGAGAATTTTCTCGATAGTTATCATTTACCATGGATCCATCCTGAAATTGGCAGCTCCATTGAATCCAGCCTCGGACTGGAGGTGGAAAACTTACATATTTCTGACAACATAATTGGTTTTAGTCACCCCACTGCGGGGCAGGATAAAAGCAAGACAGAACGGCCGTTGCCACCATGGCCGAATGCCAATGATGATATTGTGATGCGGCAAGATCTTTTTTATTTGTTCCCCAATACTTGTTTGGTTATGGAGGGAAATTTTTTGTGGTCCATTGTATTGTTACCTGATGGCACTGACCGCTGTAATGAGAACCTGGCACTATATGTAGTCACCGATTCAGCGATGGAGGAACCATATGCTATCTATCGACAACAATTGGAAAATACAATCTACAAAATAAATGATCAGGATACGGGAGTAATCAAGGCGCTCCAGGCTGGTCGTCAAAGTGATGCAGCGTCCCAATGTGTGTTTAATGACTTTCATGATCAATTAGGAAAATGGTTCCACCAACGGGTAGCAAAATTATTGTTGCAGGTAAAAGATGACTCAACGACTTGAGGTATTTCAATCCATGTGGTCTATGGAGCAAAGGAGGCCCGATGGATTTAACTGGGCTATGGAAAAGCGATTCGAGATGATCGCTGAATCGGGGTATGCCGGGGTTGCGCTGGATTTTGCTTCGAATGATATTGCGGATGCCCGGGCATGTATTCCGTATATGGAAAAATACAATTTGGCTTGTGCGCTGATTGCATTTCCTAAAACTTTAGCTGACTTGCAAGAGGTTGTTGATCTAGCCCTGGATTTCGATGCTCGCTATATCGCAATTAATGCCAGATACTTTCCATGGACACCAAAGGAAGCCGAACCAATGGTGCGAGGTTGGTTGGAAATGGGGGACAAGGCAGGTATTCCAACCTATTTGGAAACCCATCGGCTAACCCTCACTAATGATGTGGTATTTACACTGGACCTGATGGACCTAATTCCTGAACTCGAGATGGTGGCGGATTTGTCCCATATACTAGTGGCACGGGAGTTTCCTCAGCCCATCGACGGGTTATCAAGCGAATTGATTGATCGAATTTTAAAACGCTCTGCTTCTTTTCAAGGTCGAATTGGTTCGCGTGAACAGGTGCAAATTCCTTTGGGATTTCCGCAACATGTCTATTGGGAGCAGCTATTTTTCGATTGGTGGCGACAAGGGTTTCAATATTGGCGAGACAAAAATTCTACCGATGGGGTACTAAACTTCCTTTGTGAACTAGGTCCGCCGCCTTATGCCATAACTGGAAAAGATGGGTATGAATTGTCGGATCGCTGGGAAGAAGGTTTGATCATTAAGCGACGCGTGGAGCAAATCTGGGGCGATCTTTAAAACTAAGGCTCTAAGGTATTTGGGCAGCCTATACGCCATCTGATCAAAAAAATAAGACTGTAAATTTTTCTAATCGGATATTTGCTAACCACAGGTGTCAGCTGCAAAGTACAACCAAATTGAAATCATCATCCCTTGCAGCGCTTGAATATAAGCAATGAAAAACTGATCTCCCAAGTCAGATTTGAAGCCCCAGATTTCTTGCAATACGCTGTGCATTATTTGGATTGTAGGGGGTTTTTGGCCGCGAGATTTATCCTAATTCAAAACCAAGCTAGAAGAAAAATCAACGCTATGATAGTCTTATGGCCGGTCTTTGTTGCCATACTAAAATGGTCTAGATAAAGCCGCGCTTAATATTGGGGAGCGACTAAGAATAACGTAAATTATAAATAATTGTTCGGTCGCATGTCGTTAGCAGAAGTCTAATTGGCAATAATAAATTCATGTATTTGTTTTCTATGCGAACTCGTTTGTTATTTATTCTTATTGTGATGCTAATCTCACATGTTGTTTCATTTGGCGTATTCGCCAGTGATGACAACTTTTCTTCGAGCACCAAATCGCAGTTTATCTTCCCTCCGCTTCCCGATTCTATTGACACTTCGGGTCGAAATATCAAGAAATCACAAGTAAACGGGGTTGTTCAGGGCAATGTGCAAGCAGCAGGAATCGCCCCGCTTTCTGAAATAGTCAGCCCAGTGGACGGGAGTAACATTGCTGCCACAACGATCTTTCGTTGGAGTGATGAAGGTGCTAACCAATATCTTTTTCGCTTGAGTGCGATTGCTTGTTACCAAGGTGATCTCGTAAACCAATTTAGCATTCCAGGCTCGACAACTTCCTACCCCGCCAGTGGTTTGGACCCAAGCCAGATTGTATACGCGTCGATTTGGGCGCAAACAATTTCAGGTGGGAATTACACGGCCAGAGATTGCACTGTCTACAATGTTGATGCCGATAGTGATGGTATCTATAATGAATTGGATCCAAATCCTAATCAGTTCGATGCTAGCCAAAGTTACTCTTTTGGTAGCAATAAACTAACTGTACTCCCTACTGGTCGTGTCGCCACACTAAAAATTTCGCCAACTCAATATAACGAGTTAAGCGCAGGCAATACTTCAAGTTTATCCGACATTAGCAATCTCATTTACGAGTTTTATCAGGATGCATTTGACTTTCTATTCTTCACAAATGATCAGAGTGATGCCTCGGCAGGTTATGTCGGGCAATATCATTTAGTACAAAATGATATTTCTGGTATTGGCGCATCATTATTCAATTCGAGTGGGTTCTGGGGCTCGGATGATGGAAATAATCCAGCCAATAATGACGGGCAATTACAAGGCGTAATTCATTTTCCCACCTTTTCAAATTTTAGTACCGGCCCTGGGTTGCACGAATTGATGCACCGCTGGGGGAACTATCTTAGTTCAATACCGGCGGGCAGCAGCGGTGGTCATTGGAACTTTTCCAGCGCACAGGGGCAACTCGGCGGTTGGGCACCGGACACATTGGAAGATTTGGGTGGGGGGCAGTATCAGGCTAATAGTGGCCGACCTGGATCGAACTCCTTCGGTACGTTTGCAAACGGTGGTAATGGTTTAGCCTTCAGCAATTTAGAGCTATATGTGATGGGTATGATCCCACAAGTCCAGCTAGAGACAATGCAATACGCCACAAACCCTGCGTGGGTAACCTCTTCGACCGGAATATTTTCAGCAGACAGCATCGAAACAGTGACGGCTGCACAGTTGGTCGCAATCGATGGAGCGAGAGTACCGAATTCAGTGAATTCGCAAAAGAATTTCAAAGTATTGAACGTGATTCTTACAGCCGGTGAGGTCAGCACGGCGAAGCTAGGTATGGTTGATGAGCAGGCCTATCGATTTGGTCTGGCGGCAGATGAGGGCACTTCAAGTTTCAATTTCTGGGAAGCTACTGGCGGTCGTGGCACTTTGGATATGGGCCTGAGCCAGACTGAACTGAAACCTGGACTTATCCCCGACCCGATGTCGATAGAGTCAGACGAGATCTGCATTCCCATAATCACCACCCAACAGACTGTAGCAATTATTTGCCTATAAGCAGATTTGAATGGCCAAGTATTCCGCGGAGTGTTGTCTGAAATCAAGTTCAGGCCCGTTATTGTCATGTACATCGAAAATGCCCAATATCCAAGAAATAGTCAGAAATCTGATTGGAATTCACATTTTACAAAGCGTTACTGGGTTTTTCTTGCCCTGAAATGTTGTTGCATTAAGCCGCCATTGGCAAATCCTTTGTATCGAGTTTCTGTCCAGTGGAGAAATTGTTGGTAATCATCTTCTCCTAGATTTGTTTTCAGTTCGTTAGCCAGATTATTTTTTACACGTTCAAGGCCAGCCTTGGAAAATTCGGTAAACGCTTCGGTGCGATCGTGTAATTGAAACTGGCTAAAACCTGCTTCTACCAATGCTGTTGAAAAGGTGTTTTTGTCAACAAAATAGAACTTGAGTCCACGTTGGCGCAGCAGGTTATCGAAATCTTGAAACACCTTATTGTTATTGTGGCGCATCCACTCTGATCCAGCGATCCATCCTCCAGGCTTTACTATTCTTAGTACGTCGGAAAAGAACTCGCGCAGATCTTTCATATGACAACTCACAGCCGTGACATAAACAACGTCAAATTGATTTTCGGCGAAGGGCAGGGGGCCGGGTTCGCCGCTGACCAGGGATACTATATCTTTAAATTGACTTTCATTTATTAAATATTCTGCACGACCGAGAACAATTGGGTCAATATCAAACCCAACTACAGCTGCGGGATCGTACCGGGAGGCAATAGCCAGGGCTGCTCCGCCCAAGCCACATCCTATATCCAAAACCTGACCACCAGTGATATCGATACCTTGCAGAATACGGAATACTTCTTCATCGCCGCCAGCGGACAAATAACCTCGACCGTAGACCAATTCCATGGTATCGATATTGCGCTGGTCATAGTTATTTGCTGACACAGGACTATTTCTTACCACTGAGGAATTATTTTGGTCCTATTGGAATTGGCCCAGTTGGTGGGTAGGCGCCGTCATCATCATGCTTTTCATCGCCGCTGAGTGGTGGATTAAATATTGCTAATAATTTGATATCGGTAGTACTAAAAAGTCTGTGAGGATCGTTTGGTCCAACACAATATACATCTCCATTGTTCAGGGTATGCACTATGCCGGTATTTTTTTCGGTTAGTTGAAGTTCACCCTCAAGAATCAAATTCGCTTCCCAATGATTCTTGTACCAAAGATCCTGTTGCTTGCCGGCTTTGATATTTACCTCAGACAATGAAAACCCAAGACCATCGTGAGCGGTTAGTAATCTATTAGCCGTGACGGATCCATCCAACAACACTTTCTCACCGCCACTCTGTCTCACCCCTTCTATAGTACGGACAAACATCCGTTCCTGGCCTGTAGGAATATTGCCAGTGGGTGGATAAGCGCCATCTTGATCATGGGTTTCAGGGCCCTCAATGGGTGGGTTAAATATGCTGATAATTCTGAGTGGGTCGCTGGAATTGGCAACGGTATGTTGGTCATTTGGACCAACACAATAGAGCAGGCCCGGAGAAGCTTGCCATGACTCGCCAGATGTTCGATCTGTTATTGTTCCCTTTCCAGCGCGCACATAATTAGCTTCCCAATGGTTTTTGTACCAAAGGTTGGAGGACCGATTGGCTCCACAGCGCGCTTCAGATAAGCTGAACCCCAAGCCATCAGACTTTAGTAAAACCCGTACCGCAGTAGAATTACCGTGGGAAATAGGAACAACCTGACCTGATGCTTCGACTTCTTGAAAACTTCTAATTAACATATTTACGTCATTGTTAAGGGTGTTGGCAGTACAGCCTATGAAAAAACGAATAACTTGAAAGTCAAATAAATTCTGTCAAAGCCATGGAGACAAAGTTTCAGCATTGTCTTACATTCGCCTTGAGCTATTTAAATCGGAGCACATCCCTGTGTTGTTCGATCCATTGTCATTCGGGATTGGCGAAATTACTTGCCCATCATTTTCTTAATTAATCCCACTACAAGCATTAGAACGCCACCACCTGCGCCGCCTGAAACCACACTGCCAACAATGCCCTCCAGTCCGCCGGCCCCCAACATACTGAGGAGTTGACCGCCTATACCGCCACCAACTATACCGGCAATACTGTTTCCCACTGTGCCAAGACTGAGATTTTTAAGTAGACTACCAACTATGTTTCCACCAACTGCGCCGCTAATCAAATTAATAATTATGGGGAGTAATGCTTCCATCGATTTTACCTCTCGTGATTATGATTAAAACTTTTCAGAAATGATCATTATTTCTGATTTGTTGTGTTTTTCAGCATCAAGCTACTGTAAACCCTTTAATATTACATTAGTAACGTCAATTTCGGGAGGTTCCTGCAGCATTAACCAATCCACTTTAAGTTAAACTAATACTATTAATAATCTCTCTAACTAACAGAGAAACAACAACAAAATTGGAAATCGACTCTTGAATCAATATTATTGTTACCAGCTGGTTTAATGGCTAATGCTTTCTAAATTTTGTTAATTCTATCTGTGGCAATGAGTCACATGTTTTGACTACGATGTCTGGTTATTTCGTCTGGAATTTGTGGCATGGCCTATAGCGCAAATTAGTTGCATGACTCAGTTGGTACTTTTTGGGAAACCTGTTTTACTTAAACTACATTGAATGCAATGGATAATATTGATAAACCGGGATCGGAAACAAAGTCTGACTTTATTGTTACGCGGTTCTGCAGAATTTAACTAAGCAATTAATATCTTCATTAGCCATAATTTAGTACAAAAACTTGTGCAATAAAATGAACGAGGAGACTCCGAGAAAGATGTATAGCTGGGTTGTATTTATAATAAACAATTAAATATAGTAGATGTTATGTATAAGATTGAACAACATCGAACTGATCTTGCCCGGGAGTTCAAAGCTAATCCATTTGGTCCCCATAGTGCGGAATTGCAAAAAGTTTTAAACGTGCTACGTTGGCAACCGGCTTCGGGGAAGCGTGTCTTGGTATACCTTGAAAAGAGTAAAAAGTGGTGTATCGGAAGGTTACCTATTGGTCAGAATGGAGCGGTAATACTTGACTATGCAACCAGTTTTGATAGTCGTGAACAGGGTTATTGGTACCTTTTTAAGCATCGTTGGAAGTACCATACCGGGGCATTTCCCTTGGTGCCAGATGATGAAATGAAAGCAGGATCATGATAAAGCCGCTACTTGCCTATGCCAGTGAAATCAGCGTGCAGCCAGGACACCATATTGAATTCAAAGTAAGTTCGGAGCTGGCCGGCATCTTTGAATTGGAAATTGTACGAATTCGTTGTGGTGATGATTCCATTGGCGGCCCCGGCTTAAAACAACAATCTATTGATTGTGAATTAAATGGCAGTTATCCGGCGCGATGGCAACCTACCCAAGTTGGCTCTTTTATTAAAGTCGATAAACAAATTACGTTTGGTTCATCGTTTTCTTGGCAGGCTATGATTTGGCCGACAACACCAGTGGGGCGCGATCAATGCTTAATGGGTTGCTGGGATGAATCAACCCAATCTGGCCTATATCTAGGGCTGGATAGATTAGGGAGGCTTTGCGCTAAATGGGGGGATGGTCATGGTGAGAGTAAATCTATTCATACCAAAATGCCTCTGCATGAACGTCACTGGGCTCGGGTTTCCTTGGTGGTCGACGCTATAAATAATCAGATGACAATTACTCAGGAACCCATCGATCAATATTCTGAAATTGCAAATACCGCTGCGTGTGCAACTCATTCTGGCGAGCTACTATTTAGTAATGAGTCTCCTTTTGTTATCGCCGGGTGGAATGACGTCAGCAAAGCCGGCACTCGCGCAGTATCCGGACTATTCAATGGGAAAATTGATAATCCAAAAATCTACGCTGGAAAGGGTGATAGCGGTTCATTAATTGCCAATTGGGATTTTTCCCAACTGATGAGCAGTGAAGAGGTTGTAGACACATCGGGCAATGGATATCGCGGACAGGTCGTTAATCTTCCAACCAGAGCCATGAAAGGTTGGAATCATGATGGCACTGAAATGAATTGGGTGCATAAGCCGGAGCATTATGGTGCCATTCATTTTCATGAAGACGATCTATATGATTGCGACTGGCAAACCGATGTTGCGGGCCTGATTCCATCCAACCTGGCAAGTGGCACCTACGCTGCTTTTCTGACTCAGGATGTATTTTGGTTCTACGTGCCATTTTATGTTCGTCCCAAGAAAGGAACTCGTACGAATGACCTTTGTTTGTTGATATCAACTGCGAGTTATTATGCTTATGTAAATAATCAGATGCCCGTGAGTTGGGGATCTTTACTTGAGCATTCATCAAATTGTTTTACCGAACTCAGCAGTGCAGATCTGCAGCTGAAAACCCACTGGGAACACGGTTTGAGCATGTACGATACTCATAGCGACGGCTCAGGGGTATGTTACGCCTCTAGATTGCGACCCTGGTTAAAAATGGGGCCAAGGGAGGAGCTTTGGCAATACAATGCAGACACTCACATTACCGATTGGCTGGAACAAAAGGATATTGGTTTTGATGTAGTAACCGACGATGATCTTGATCGAGAAGGTGCAACATTACTAGAAGGGTACCGTTGCGTGATGACCGCAAGCCATCCGGAGTACTACAGTAAATCAATGATGCAAGGGCTGCTTGATTATCTGCAACAGTGAGGTCGATTTATATGTTTGGGCGGTAACGGTTTTTATTGGAGGATTGCCTATCATCCTGGGTTGCCCGGTGTTATTGAAATGCGCCGCGCTGAGGATGGTATGCGCAGCTGGATTGCCGAACCTGGTGAGTACTACATGAGTTTCACCGGTGAATTATCCGGGTTGTGGAGGCGAAACGGTATTCCACCCGAGAAAATCTGCGGTGCTGGGTTTTCATCCCAAGGGTTTAATTTTGGCAGGCCCTATTTCCGCACAGAGCAAAGTTTAGATCACCGAATTGCATGGGCATTCGAGGGTATCAATCAGGATGAACCCATTGGTGATTTTGGCTTGGTGTTTGGCGCAGCAGCAGGTAGTGAAATCGATAGTGCGGACTATCAGAATGGAACGCCGCCCCATGCATTGATCGTTGCTGAGGCTACGGATTTTGGCGCTGACTTTCATTGGGTTAACGAAGAACTCCATCATGCTCATTCTGCTATTAACGGTGAAAATTGTCCCCATGTGCGTTGCGACATGGTGTTTTATGAAACACCAAATAATGGTGCAGTATTCTCAATGAGTTCCATTGCATTTGCTGGTTCTCTTTTTCATAATAACTATCAAAATAATGTAAGTCGGCTGTTGGAAAATGTGACACTTGGTTTTCTTGATGGAGAAAAAGATTTCAATAACAAAAAATGAAAATCGATTATTCTTTCTCCTGAGTCATCGAAACAGGAAATGGTCGCGGATGACAGTGCGTTTGCAGGGTTGAAAACCGGGGGTTGGAGGTGATTTTTGGCTTGATCTCGAAGCTGTGATCAATATGTGACGTATTTTTAAGCTATCCCGGGACTGTTATTTTTACAGCTTCTAAGAGAATAATACGGTATGTTTCATCTCCTGGCTATTGTCCTTAGAAACCCACAGACCAAATGTCCATAACAAAACGTCTGATCCTTATGCTGGTGCTCCCCTCCATTGCCATTGTAGTGGCTTTGGTTTGGTACGCCCTGGGTGCACGTTTTGTTACAACCAACAATGCTTATGTGAAAACCGACATGATCGCAATTAGTCCGGAGATTGACGGGCGAGTTGCATCGGTGGAGGTGAAGGATAATCAGTTGGTAGAAAAAGGTCAGTTAATGTTTACGCTGGACTCCAAGAGCTATCAGATCGCCATTCAAAAAGCGGAGGCAAAAATATCTTCAGTAAAGTTGCATATTGAGTCACTGCGCTCCCGCTATACACAGGCGGTAGCAAGAATAAAGGATGCTAAGCAAAGAGTTGCATTTCGTAAAAAACAATATGATCGGCAGCAGGATTTATTTGAGCGTTCGGTTGGTTCGGTGGCAACTGTGGATGAAGCGCGCAACGAGCTAGACCGTGCTCGACAGGATCTACTGATCAGCGATGAACAGGCGAGACAGGTACTAGTGGAATTAGGTGGGGATCTGGAGTTGCCTGTTAGTCAGCACCCTATGTATCTTGAAGCCGTGGCCGAGCAGAATGAGGCAGAGCTGTTACAAGGATATACTGCTATTGTAGCGCCGGCGGATGGTATCGCCAGTCGGATGCAGCTTCAAGCCGGTGAGTGGGTAGAGCAGGGCCGCCCGGTATTTAATTTGGTCGCCCGTAACAATTTACGGATTGAGGCTAATTTAAAGGAAACCCAGATGACCAATGTGCAAGTGGGTCAGTCTGTTGATGTCAGTGTAGACGCTTATCCAGATAGAAAATGGAAAGGTGTAGTTGCACAGATTAGCCCGGCGACGGGTAGTGAATTTATGGTGCTGCCTGCACAAAATGCTACGGGTAATTGGATAAAGGTTGTGCAAAGAATTCCGGTTCGAATCGACCTCGAACCCTCTAATGATGAAATTTTATTACGCGCAGGTATGACAGCAAAAATTTCCATCGACACAGTAATTGAAGACGGTATGCTCACTGCAGTGCGTCAATCTCTGGCTTCAATTATTCCGAAGTGACAGTGCAGGCCATGTCGGGAGGTTCCCATACCACTTTCTCCCAATGGCTGAGTTTTTTTTCGGTGGTGATTGCTGCCGGAGTTTATGCGGCGGCATGGACCATACCAAATGCAGTATTACCGCAAATTCAGGGAGACCTATCGGTCAGTATTGACCAGATTTCATGGGTAGTAACTGCCACTGTGGTGGCAGGCGCTATTGGTATCCCACTGACTCCATGGCTAGCCCAGCGGTTCGGTTGCAAGCGCTTAATGTTGTTTACCCTTGGATCTTTTACCCTGGCGTCGGTTTTGGTGGGCAGCGCCACAACTTTTGAAGAGCTTGTCATCTGGCGAGTTGTGGCAGCCTTCGCCGGTTCACCTATTATTGCTTTGTCCCAGGCTGTCACAATGGACACCTTTGAGGACGATAAGCGGACCATGGCGTTTTCCATTTGGTCAATTGGTATGGCAGGAGGTTGGGTATTTGCACCGGCGGTTGGTGCGTGGCTGGCTGATATTATTAGTTGGCGTTTGACATTTTTCAGCATCGTTCCTTTTGGCTTAATTGCACTGGCTTGTTGCTCGATGTTTATGCCTGAGGTGGAACGAAAAAAGTCCGTCAGATTTGATTGGACTGGATTCCTGACCCTGGCTATAGCATTGGTCATGCTTCAGGTGGTAGCCAATCGGGGGCAACGGCTGGATTGGTTTGATTCCCATATTATTATATTGTGGACTGGCATTGGCGTGGTAGCGTTTTATTTGTACATTGTGCACACCCTGCATTGTAAAAATCCTTTTCTTAATTGGGCGATTTTTCGTGATCGTAATCTATTATTTGGATTATTGATTACAGTAATTTATTCCTACGTGGGATTAGTGCCATTGGTATTGCTGCCCACTATGTTGGAGCAATTACGCGGAGTTGATGTATTTACTGTGGGTATATTGGTGGTTCCGAGGGGAGTCGCCCAGATGATTGGAATGGTGTTTGCCGGGATTTTGGCTTCTAGATTCGATCCGAGGGTGCTCCTTGTTTGTGGGCTGTTGGTCTACGCGGGGTCAAGCTGGTATATGTCTCTTTACAATCTTTCTATTGGCATTTGGGACATATTTTGGCCCACCGTAATCCAGGGATTTTCCATGGCGTTTATCTGGATACCAGCCATGGCCTTGATGTATGCAACCATCAGTGAAAAATTGCGCACCTCTGCTACTGCAACTGTTTCACTAACCTATAGTTTGGCAAGCAGTCTTGGAGTGGCATTGTCTATTAATATTTTAACCAGATCGATGCAGATTAATCATGAGGAGCTGGGTGCTTTGGTTGAACCGACACGAGAAGTTTTCCAATTTGGCGATAATGCCACTACCTGGGATCTAAATGCAGTGGAAAGCGTGATATCTATGGAGCGAGAAATAACCTTGCAGGCCTACGCCATTGGATATGCTAATGTGTTCTGGATGCTAGCCTTATCCGCGTTGTTGATTGTGCCCTTGGTGTTCTTTTTACGACGACCAGTGTGACTGTTAAATCAGATTATCTATTACTTGGTATGCCGGAACTCCCTTCCCGGGTAAGATAATAGGCCGCCAGGATTGGTAGAAAAGTAACTAATACAACAACCATTGCTACCACGTTAGTAACGGGTCGTTGACGTGGACGAACCAGTTCTTCCAGCATCCAAATGGGCAGTGTCTGCTGCTGTCCCGCAGTAAAAGTGGTAACGATCACTTCGTCAAATGAAAGCGCAAAGGCCAACATACCACCGGCTAGTAATGCGGTGGCAATATTAGGCAGAATGACGTACCGAAAGGTCTGAAAACTATCCGCCCCTAAATCCATCGATGCATCAACCAAATTTGCAGAAGTCCGACGAAACCGTGCTACCGCATTGTTGTACACCACGACAACGCAAAATGTGGCGTGGCCGAGAATGATTGTCCACATCGAGAATGGAATATCAGCAAGGCTGAATGCCGATCGAAGGGCAATGCCAGTAATAATACCAGGCAGTGCGATGGGCAGTATAACCATTAAGGAGATGGTTTCACGGCCAAAAAATTTACTGTTCGAAATTGCGCCAGCGCAAAGGGTACCTAACAACAATGCAATTAGAGTGGAGACGGAAGCAACGCTGATAGATAGTTTAATAGCCTGCCAAACATCAGGGCGGTTCCAAGTCACAACGAACCATTTTAGTGTTAGGCCTGGTGGTGGCCATTGGTAGCTTTTTTCTTCCGTCGTGAACGCGTATATAAAAATTAAGAGTATAGGGAGATGTAAAAACAACAGACCGGCAATGGCTGTTATCTTGAGGGAAATGGGTGCGCGGTCATAACTCATCAAATGCCCCTTGTTTCTTTGCCATCCATAGATACAAACCCATCACGATAATGGGTACCACGGTGAACGCAGCAGCTAGAGGAATGTTTCCAGCAGTGCCCTGATGCGCATATACGGCCTGTCCAATAAACAGGCGAGATGACCCAATGATCTGAGGAATAATATAGTCGCCCAAAGTAAGAGAGAAGGTGAATATGGAGCCTGCAATCAGTCCCGGGAGGGCCAAAGGCAATATGATATGGAAAAAAGTTTTGTTAGGTTTTGCACCGAGATCAGACGACGCCTCAAGTAAATTGAGAGGAACTCTTTCTAAGGATGCTTGCAGCGGTAAAATCATAAAAGGTAACCAGACATATAGAAAAACAATGCAGGTCCCCATATAACTCACTGACAATGAGTTTCCGCCAATTATTGGTATGGATAGTATTGCATCCAATAACCAGGTTAAATGTAATTTTTCAAATACCCAATTGAGAATACCTTCTTTAGCCAGAATCAGTTTCCAGGCATAAATCTTCACCAGATAACTGGACCAGAGTGGCAGCATGATGCCAAGATAAAAAACTGCTTTCCATTTTCCGCGCGCATAACGGGCGGCAAAATAGGCAACTGGGAATCCAACTATTGCTGCGGACAACGTGACTACTATTGCAGTTGAAACTGTACGGACAATAATATCCAGGTTGGCGGGATGAAGCAGCTCGCCATAAGTTTTAAGTGTAAATTCCCGTTTTACTAAGCCGCTGAACTCATCAATGGAGAAAAAACTCTGGGTCAGTAATGCAATGAGCGAACCAATATAGACAATGCCTAACCAGAGTACTGGCGGTAACAGCAGCAGAAATAAGAACATTCTGGGATTACGCCAGAAATAGTCAGAAACATTACCGAAGATTCCACCCCGCCCCGGCAGCGTTGCGGTCGCAACACTGTTCAAGTTTCGTCCTCCATGATGCGAACGTCTTCCGGATACCAGCTGATCTGTATGCTACTTCCTTGTTGCGGCAAAGGTAAATATGAAGAAACAAGTGCATTCATAAGGGTTCCTTCTGCGTCCAGGGTAACACGGGTAGATCCACCAAGGTAACTCAGGCTGACTACTGTAGCGGATCTTCCACCCTGTTCAACGATACGAACCGCTTCCGGTCGAAGACTGGCCCATTTGTAGCGACTATCTAATCCGATAAAGGCTACGGGTAAAACGTTTGAGGAGCCAACGAAATCGGCCACAAATCTGCTATTTGGTTGGCGGTAAATGCTTTCAGGGGTACCAACCTGAATAATTTTTCCATTATTAAACACGGCAATGCGATCTGCCATGGAAAGTGCTTCACCTTGATCATGAGTAACTAGCACAAAGGTTATACCGAGAGTTTTTTGCAATACCCTTAGCTCTTCTTGCATTTGCTCGCGTAATTTAAGATCCAGTGCACCCAGTGGTTCGTCCAGTAACAGTACTTTGGGTTGGTTAATGATGGCGCGTGCTAGGGCAACCCGCTGGCGTTGGCCGCCAGACAATTCTGAGGGGCGACGATAGCCATAACCAGGCAGGCGAACCATATTCAGGGCTTGTTCCGCTGCATCTAATCTTGCGGGTTTATCCATGCCCTTGATCATCATGCCATAGGCAACATTATCGATAACATTTAAATGGGGAAACAGCGCGTAATCCTGAAAAACCGTATTAACGTTGCGCCGGTAGGGTGGAACACCATCCATGGGCTCTCCCAGAATATCTATGTTTCCGGATGTTAGATTCTCAAATCCTGCAATAAGTCGGAGGCAGGTGGTTTTGCCGGAACCAGACGGTCCAAGCAAAGCAAAAAATTCCCCTTCACCGATTTTAAGGTCAATGTTGTCTATTGCCTTAACTGATCCGTAATAACGACAAACCTTCGATAGCAAAACCGCAGTCATACAAATTCTCAAGTCCCCGTCAAGCAAGTTAACGGGGACCTCGTTTGGTAGTTAATGTATTGCTCTTAGCGGCCGCCAATTACACCTATATAATCTGATACCCATCGATAATAGGGCACGCATTGTTCCTGGCTATCGCATTTTGATACAGGGGTTTGCCAGAATTTAATTCTTACAAAATCATCCATACCATTGGTTGTACAGCCTTCAGCCGTTTGCATGCCTCGACCATCCGTACAAGCCGCAGGGACAGCGGGGTTAGCACCAAACCAAACTGATAAATCACTTTGTAAATTAGATGACAAGGTGTGTTCCATCCATTTGTAAGCACAATTTGGATTTTCGGAATCAACATGCATCATTGTAGTATCCGCCCAACCAGTAGCACCTTCAACGGGAATGGTGGAAGCGATCGGTTGTTTATCCTCTGCTAGTAGATTGACTTGAAATGGCCATGATCCTGAGGCCACAACACCTTCATTTTTGAAGTCGTCAATCTGTATAAATGCGTCATGCCAATATCTCGATACCAGTTTTCTTTGCTCTCGTAACAAGTCCAGTGCTGCCTTGTATTGGTCTTCATTTAATTCATAGGGGCTTTTGATGCCAAGCTCTGGCTGATGATGCATAAGATAATTCGCTGCATCGGCGACGTGGATTGGTCCATCGTAAGCTTGCACTCTGCCTTTGTTTGACTTGCCATCGTCAAGCGTCGTTTCTGTAAATACCACGCTCCAACTCGCTGGTGGTGACTCGAAGATTTCGGTGTTGTACATCAAGACATTTGGACCCCACATGTATGGAGTTCCAAAGTGGACACCATCAACTGTGTGCCAGGGTGCATTTTTCAACCGGTCATCAACACTTGGCCAGCTTGGAACTAAATCTATGTTTATAGGTTGAACCCGCTTACCTGCAATTAAGCGTAACGATGCGTCCCCAGAAGCCGTGACCAGATCAAACCCTCCTTCATTCATCAAAGCAACCATTTCATCGGAAGTGTTGGCTGTTTTGATATTGACCATGCAGCCAGAATCTTTTTCAAACTTGGTAACCCAGTCAAAGGCTTCCACAGTTTCGCCACGTTCAATGTAACCAGGCCATGCCACAATGCTAACCTGACCTTCTGGGTCACCAATTGTGGTGATCATATCAGCAGCTAATACTGGCGCTGCTATGAGTGTGCTTATCGCTGATGCTATGAAATACTTATTAATCATTTTCATTCTCCAAATAGGGCTGACATATAGTGCGCTTTTAGTTTGTTTACCGACAATCCATACAATAAACTTACATTTTTCTCGCTGAACAAGATCTAATAATGAGGTAATTGATCTTGATACCCGAGACAAAGGGATTATAGACATTTGGTTGCCAACAAAGGAAATAGTTATGCAATATTTTGCTTAATCTGGCCAAATATTTGGTTGACTATCAATCAAGTTTAGTTAACAAGAAAACTCTATATATCAGGAGGAGGTCTTGTTTTTAGCGTTGCTTTGCAGAGATATTGCATGACGACCGAGGTGGTCGTTTAGTTGCTGATCGTAGCGACTGGTTGCGCCTTGAGTTTCGCTGCGTACAAAGGGTTGCCAGCGTGGCGCCATATCATTTTCGGGTTTGTCTCCGCTAATGGTTACCCGCTGAATAATCCTCTGTTGATCAAAGTCATTCAGCACAAAATGTTGCGTACACCGGTTGTCCCACATTGCGATGGTTCCTTCACTCCAACGGTAACGGACAGTGAATCGTGGATTTGCAATCCAGCGTATCAGGTAATCGAGTAAATGATTGCTTTCCAGGTGGCTCATTTCCACAATGCGTCGAGTAAAGTGTTCATTGACGAACAAACTCTTGCGACCTGTCTCAGGATGAACGCGCACTACTGGGTGGATAGCTGCAACTTCTGGATTTCCATGGGGCGACGCATCATGTAATGCGGTTAATCCATCACACAATTCTTGTAGAGGTTGTGATAAAGCTTCGAAGGCTGCGTATGTGTTCGACCATAAGGTATCTCCTCCCACCGTCGGACACTTGATCATATTTAAGATCGATATAATGGACGGGTGGGGCTGAAATGAAATGTCACTATGCCATTCATCGGCCACGCCGCCATGGCTAGCGGCCAATTCAAATACATCAGGATGGTTGCAAAACGGATTATCCAGATTTGGATGAGACTCTAGTTCTCCAAATTGACGTCCCAATGCCACATGGTCGTCAGTGTCCATATTCTGTAAAGGAAAGAACAGAACCTGGTGTTCCAGCAGCATCGATTTAATTGCAGAAATTTCTTGGCCCGAAACATCGCGTAGCGAGATGCCTTGCACTTCAGCTCCTAGAGAGCCGGCTAACCTGGTTATCCTGAGCTTGTGTTTAGTCATGTAAAAATAAAACAACCCACCCTAAAATTAAATCATCTCACAGGCTGATCTTTATTTGGTGTAATTATTCATTATTGCATAAATAATTTGCCAACTAGAGTGTAGAGCGTGGATTAATCCATATTACGAACCAATCATTTGTTGCCAAAAGGGGTTTGCTTCACGCCATATAACATCGGTTGGCCAAGTGGGTTCCGAACCGTCTGGGTTTGGATGCTTAGGTGTTGGATATGAAACAGGTTCCACCGAAGAAATTGGAAACTCAATTTTGTCATTTTATGTTTTCCAGATCTATATAGTGCATGTTTACGGGTTATTTGGTGTTGCTTTGGTAGCAATAAGTATTCCATATGCGCAAGGGTGCAGCGATATAGTCCTTGCTACAATGCACATATTCGATCGACTCAATTTATTCCCTCATGAAAAAAGAATGGACAAATCAATTCCCTGTTCTCGGCCAAGTTGAAGCAGAAATCAAGAAAAAGCTGCAAAGTGAAACGTCCGAAATATCTCTCCCAGTAGGGCAAAAACTGTTTCAAAGTGGCAGTGATTGCGATGACTATTTAATGGTATTACAAGGAACGATGCGCGTTTGCCTGTTATCTGAAACTGGAAGAGAGATTGTTTTGTATCGTGTCCGAGCGGGGCAGACCTGTTTTTTAACTACCTCCTGTCTTTTGACAAACGAATTTTATCCGGCGGAAGGGATTATTGAGGAAAGTATCACAGCAATACTTATTCCGGCACCACTATTCACCTATTTAATGGCCAACTCGACAATTTTTCGTAACTTTGTTTTTACCGCATGCGGTTCGCGAATTTCGCGACTAATGCGATTAATTGAGACAGTGGCTTTCGAACGAATCGATATTCGCCTCGCTCGTTTATTGCTAAATACCCCGGACTGTTCGAAACCTTTGAAAACTACTCACCAAAAAATTGCATCAGAACTTGGTACTGCCAGAGAAGTTGTCAGCAGGCAACTCAAATTATTTGAGAATAAAGGTTGGATTGCGTTACAACGAAACGCAATATTTATAATTAACTGTGATGCACTGTTCCAACTCGAACAAAGTACAGAAATTATGTGACTTAGTCACTGACAGGTCGCGGATGTATATGGTTCTCTGCGATACAGAGCGTTAAAACTGATACAAATTGACGCCTTCTATCAATGCGTGCAAGCAGCTGCATTTTGAACAGTGTTAATGATTTGGGACCAGGATCGATTTCTCGATTAACACGATTTAAACTTATAGAGAGAAGCATCCAATGAATTTCGTAAAGAAAGTTCTAGCATTGACAATCCAGTTATCCTTATTTTTTCCTGTGGTTGTACAAGCTACAAATGGATTATTTCAACATGGTTATGGTGTTCGCGTGAATGGAATGGCCGGTGCCGGCGTGGCATTTCCACAAGATGCCCTGATTCCAGCGACTAATCCAGCAGGTTCAGTTCATCTGGGCAACCGTAAAGATATCGGTTTGGCGCTGTTTACTCCTGAACGTTCCTACCAGGTGACTGGTGCACCTTCCGGGGGATTTCCGCCGTTCCCCGGAAACCAGGTTGATAGCGATGATACGTTGTTTCTGATACCGCACTTTGGTTGGAACAAGGCCTTAGATGAAAGCTCTGCTGTTGGGATCAGTCTGTATGGAAATGGTGGAATGAACACGGCGTGGCGGGCATCGGATACACCTACCGTTCCGACACCGCGCGGTCCGGGCTCGGGAACGTTTCTTGGTGGCGATGCGGGGGTTGACTATTCACAACTGTTTATCAACTTAAACTACTCCACTGCCATTTCCCAGAATAGTTCTATCGGTATTAGTGGAATTCTTAACTATTCGCAGCTCGAACTAAAAGGGATCAGTGCATTTTCAGATTTTTCTGTAGATCCGAGTAACCTTTCGAACAATGGAAAAAGTAGTGATACCGGGTTTGGAGTAAAACTAGGTGGGCAAGTTTCGCTATCTAAAAATGCCACCATTGGATTGTCCTATCAAAGCGAAATTAAAAATACGTTGGACGAATACTCGGGTCTGTTCCCCAATGGCGGAGAACTGAATATTCCCGCAACCGCGACCTTGGGTGTTGCAGTGGATGTAAACGAAAAATCTACCTTTGTTTTTGATGTACAACAAATTTTCTATAGCGGATCAGATGCCATTGGTAATGCCGCGACTGGAAGCCCTATGGGAGGTTTATTTGCTTGCGCAGGTGGTAGTTCGGCAAACTGTCTCGGTGGTCCAAATGGAGCAGGATTTGGTTGGGAAGATATGACCGTGGTGAAGCTCGGATATCAAATCCAAACTAGCGACGCAATGACTTGGAGGTTTGGGGTCAGTCATGGCAGTCAACCTATTCCTGACAATGAAGTAACACTCAATATTATTGCCCCGGGTGTAATCGAAACGCATTTAACCGCAGGGTTTTCGCGTAAATTATCTGGTGGCAAGGAATTTTCTGCGGCGCTAATGTATGCTCCCGAAAACTGCGTTACCGGACCGTCAGCATTTAATCCGGGCCAAACAATTGAATTATGTATGCACCAATATCAGTTAGAAGTTGGTGTTAGCTGGTGAAGATTTATAAATAAAATATCTAGAAATAGAATTACTCGGAAAAGTACTGAAATGGCACAAAAAAAACTTGCACTAATTGCAACTAAGGGCACATTGGATTGGGCGTATCCACCATTTATACTTGCATCCACTGCAGCCGCATTAGACTATGAAGTTGCGATATTTTTTACCTTTTACGGATTACAACTATTGAAAAGGGATCTGGATTTGAAAGTGAGTCCGCTAGGAAATCCCGGTATGCCGATGCCCATGTCCATGGATAAATGGTTCCCGGTTGCCGGTACAGCGCTGCCAGGCATGGAATCAGTTATGACCTCTATGATGAAGAGTAAGATAAAGGACAAAGGTGTTGCGAGTGTTGAGGATTTACGTGAAGCCTGTATTGAGTCGGGGGTAAGACTAATCGGTTGTCAAATGACCATTGACCTGTTTGATATGAGTCAGGAGGATTTTGTCGAAGGAATAGAACTGGGGGGCGCGGCGACATTTTTTGAGTTTGCCGGCGAGTCCGATGTCAGTCTATTTATTTAGCCAGTTATCTAATCAAGTGCACAGACACCTACGGTTAGACTTCTTTTCTGTAGAAAAGAGAGTCCGAACGCCGAGTCAGCCTTCCAGAACAAAACTGGTGATAGATAACGATCATCAACAAGTCATGATTTCTAAGCGTCCTGTGGCACTAATTAAAATTTTATTGATCGGGTTTTGTGTTGTTTTCGGCCTCTTGAGCTACGCATCGGGTATCCCAGGAAGCGTTGCGAAATCCGTTAATCCCAGGTAACTAAAATTCATACCAGTTGAAACCTTGGGTTTCGTCACCAACGAGCCAAATATTATCTAGGCCATCCCCGGACTTCTCATAAACAAATGGGTGGTTTCAAGGTCAGCTAATGGCATCACGTCAGGCCAATTGGAATAGGGAGAATTGCGATTCTATTCTTTTCTGGTAACACTCACAGCTCATGGTATGTGCCATTTTCCACTAGCCATTGAGGTTGTTCCGATCATTTCTACGTTACAAAGTTGTGATAATTTTGTTATCTGCGTGAAACAACTCCGCCAGGCAAGCCGGGTCAAAAAGTGTCCTTAATTAAATTTGCCACGTGGAGACTAAAATGAAAAAAATATGGTTATTTGTTCTCGCTTTTTCGGTCATAATTCCTACATCCCAGACCCTGGCTGCGGACTATAGAGTAGAAATAACAAACTTGACCAACGCCAATTTCTTTACTCCCATTATTACCTCCGCACATCGTCGTTCTCAAAATATGTTTCAGCTTGGTGAGCCAGCTAGTGCAGCCTTGCAGGCAATCGCCGAAGGCGGGGATACAAGCGCTATGCAGGCTGAACTAGAAGCGGGTGGTGCCCAGGTCGCAATCGCCGAAACAGCTTCGGGTGAACCCATTCTCGCCCCAGGAGAAACTGCAACTGCACTAGTGAGTTCCAATGCAGGAAACCGTCGATTGTCTGTCGCCGCGATGATCCTGCCGACAAACGATGCCTTTATTGGTCTTGATTCAGTAAATCTGCGTAATATTTTTCGCAGAACATTTTTACTATACGGCTATGATGCGGGAACTGAAGCCAATAATGAGTTACTGAACACAGAGAATGGTGGTGTTCCGGGTACCCTAGGAATTCCAGGTGATCCATCAGGTCTGAGTGGTACTGGTGGAAGCGGTGCTGGTGCAGGTGTTGCAGATATAAATACCACGATTCACATACACCGAGGCATTTTGGGAGATACCGATGAATTTGGTGGTGTTAGTGATCTAAATAGTGCTGCCCATCGCTGGTTAAATCCAGTTGCCAGGGTAGTGGTGACGCGAATTCGATATTAAGCAGATTGGAGAACTAATCCCACAATATAAGATCATAAGGACTGACCAAGAAATTTGGTCGGTCCTTAATATTGTGGGTAATCATGACTAATAAACATGCGCTAGTGGTAGAAGACAATTCTGATCTAGCGAGATTAATACGGCTTCATTTAAACGATATCGGATTCAAAGTCGACATAGCTCGCGATGGGCGTTCTGGGACCAATCTTTTTAGCTCTCGACGGTACGATATCATTTTGCTTGATATTATGTTGCCAGATTTTGATGGATTCGAGTTGTGTAAGAATATTAGGCTGACCGACCAGCTAACCCCGATTCTCATGTTGACGGCCAGGATCGAGGAAATTGATAAGGTAGTAGGCCTGGAGGTTGGTGCGGACGACTATCTGACCAAACCATTCGGCGTAGCAGAATTTACTGCCAGGGTGAAAGCGCTCATTCGTCGTTCTAACCTAGCAAAAGATAGA
>JAVJHY011624759.1:0-46322 GCA_035593235.1 Phascolosoma agassizii
CCATCATAGGCCAACTCATCGAGATAACTGCCCGCATAACAAAAATCGAGGATGACGGTGACATGTAGATCTGTGTGAGTATCCTGCAACTCATCCAGCCACTGATCCATCGTCGAGGCAGCAATGAACTCTTCTCCGTTGAGACGGAACTGTCCCGTACCGTTTGGGTCAGCCCCGTGATCCACCATGTACACCGTGAGCCGGTCGGCGTTGCCCACCCAATTCGTAAAGGTTTCCGCAACATCCTTGGTGATGGCATCGGCATGAGTGATGTCGTTGCTCGGATTGCCATCCCCGTCCACATCGCCGTCCGGACCAAAGCTCAAATACTGTAGATTGTCCCGCGCAAAACCCCGATAGCGTAACGTGGTATAGGCCTTATCCGCCAGGTATTCGGTGGCGGCCCATACCGGGTCCATTTCGTGGAGACCGCCAGCAATAATGACCGCTTTTCCTAAGGAGGTGGATTCGTCTGAACCAATCACATTCAGAAACGTTTGGGCTAATCGGTTATTCGAATCCCAGACTTGAACCGTGTCAAACCCTCCAGAAGTCTGTCCGGCAGTATACATGACTGCGTCCCCAGCGTTGGTATTCAGAGAACCACCACTATTTGCCTCCGCAATCGCCCAGGTAATCGACCCTGTAAAGCCGGAGGCCATCAGCTGAAGGCTTTCGCCCTTCACCAGCGTCTGGCGCGGTGGCGTGATGCGCCCTGACGGCGCCAGACTCACTTCAGGCCTGGGCACAGAGGAGACTGTACCATGCCTCGCCTGGATCAACGCCAGATCGTTTCCGTCAACCATGCCGTCGAGGTTGACATCCGCACGCTGGTACCCATCGGAGCCGACCTGTCCATTGTATACAAGCTCGTCGATGTTGGTGTCTACATTGCCGCTCCCATCCACATCCCCAGCACGAGAACCCCAGAGCCCTAGCCCTGGATCCAGCTCAATCGCCACGTCTGCTCCGCCAAAGTACTGTGCAGATGAGGTCGTAAAATCATAGGCGATGTTACGGTTGGTGAAGGCGATACCTTCGGCTGACATCACACCCATGTGGTTGCGATGTTTGATGAAGACCCGGTAGTCGCGTAACGGATCCAGTACCATATCGATGATCTCAGAGCCGTCGTCCGTGATGACCTGGCCATCCTCTCGCAGGAACAGGCTTCGCGTTAGACGGGCCGGACTATTCGTCTCCTCGCGCACCTCAAACAGAACCCAGTCGGTGACATCGGCAGGGATCTCATCGACGTTCCGCTGATCCGCCGCATACGGACTGGTCAAAGGAATGTGGCCTTGCAGGTTGCTCGACATCCTACCGGTACCCGGCTCATAAGGCCCTTCAAGGAACAACCTAAATTGGCCTTCAAAGAAAAACTCGTGCGCTCCCATATCCACGGAGGCGCCACGAATCCGAGGCTCTCCCGCTACGTCGACGAAAGGCTGGGGCACAAATTCATTGCTCCCTTTGTCAATACAGGGGGATGCGGCAGCGAGACGATAGTCGCCGAAATCAGGATCCGCAAACTGAGGAGGATCATCGATGTTATGTGCATTGATGTTATTTGTGGCAGGAAGCGGCGTGGTGCAGCTGTGTTGAAATTCTGACAAAGCCGTGTAATTTTCGCCGATTCTTGCTTCGTTGAAATACACAATACAGTTGTTCAGGGTGCCTGCAAACACACCCCCTCCTCCGCCGGAACTGGCCCTATTGACCCTGGCAGAATTGCCGGCCACCGTGCAGTTGTTCAACGTGCTCTCAAACGCTCCGCCGCCTTCCTGCGAGACCCTATTGGCGGCCAAGACGCAGTTGTTCAACGTGCCTCTATAGGCTCCGCCGCCGAAGTCGGCACTGTTGCTGAGCACCATGCAGTTGTTCAGCGTGCTGTCATACGCTCCACCGCCGAAGTCGCCGCGGTTGCCGATCACCGTGCAGCTGTTCAGCTTAGAGTCATACGTTCCACCGCCAGATCTGCTGGCAAAATTGCTGATCACCGTGCAGTTGTTCAGCGTGCTGTCATACGCTCCACCACCATTTTGGAGGGCGAAATTGTTAGTCAAGATGCAATCGTTCTGCGTGCCTTCAGACGCTCCACCACCAACATTGGAAGAGCGATTGTCGTTCAACGTGCAGTTGTTCAGCGTGCCTCCGGACACTCCGCCGCCGGCTCTGGCTGCGCCATTTCCGATGACGACACAGTTGGTCAGCATGGCTGACGCCTCACACCACGCACCGCCACCTCCTGAGTCCGGCAGTGAAACGCCAACTTTCCGGGTATGCCCGTTCGTCAATGTAAATCCGTCGAGCACCGCATCGGTTCCAACATAGACGCAGCGAATAGCGAAATTGGTCAAAGGCCCCCGACCCACGATGAACGTTTCACTCGGCCCATTGACGCTCTTCACTGTAACAGGGTTGGTCACAGCTACACGATTCGTCAGGCCTTCGTGGACCACCACACCGCCTGTGTTATAGGTTCCGTTGCTCACAAGCACCAAAGCACCCACCACAGACGCAGCATCAATCCCGTCCTGTATGTTGGAAGCCGCTGTCCCCCATGAGGTGTAGGGGGACTGCGCATTCACGTGACCCTCGATCACATAATGCACAGGCTGTTCCACAATGTGAACCATGACAGTGGATGCCACTCCCTCCAGGTGGTTCGTATTGAATGCCCTCAACTCAACCTGATAGGTCCCCGGTGTATCCCAACTATGGGATACGTAGAGGTTGTTGTTAATCGTATTGCCATCACCAAAATCCCAGACGTTCGACGTTGCGTGGCCGCGGACATGTCCAACAAAATCAATCGAAAAACCAGACACTACGTTTGTGTTTCCAGCCTGGATAGATACAACTAACATTCCCATAGCCGAGGAAGACCTAACCTCGTCACATCCGATGGAGGGTGGATCCAGCCACGCTTCACCGTCAATGTCCTCGCCTATGGCGTAGAACCTGTTGCCGACTCCGATGCAAGGCGAATTTTCGCTCAAATGCCGGAGGTCAGCAAGAAGCGGATCATCATCTATATTCCCCACCCCTACCGGTGGAAGCGGGGTGGTACAGCAGTATTGCAAATCTGACGATTCGTAATTTGCGCCAACCGCTCCATCGTTAAAATAGACAATGCAGTTCTTCAGCTTGCTTCCAGATACTCCGCCGCCTCCAAAAGGAGCTGAATTGCCCGTCAACGTGCAGTTGTTCAACATACCTGCAGCCACTCCACCGCCGAAGCTGGACGCAGAATTACCAGTTAACACGCAGTTATTCAACGTGCTTCCAGACGCTCCGCCGCCCGAGCTGGAGGCGAAATTGCCAGTCAACGTACAGTTGTTCACCGTGCCTCTATACACTCCGCCACCGAAATCGGCGGAATTGCTGCTGATCACGCAATTGGTCAGCATAGCTGACACCTCGCACCAGACCCCGCCACCACCGGTTAAGCCAGTGTTTTCGACATGCCCACCGGTCAGGCTAAATCCATCAAGCACCGCATCGGTTCCAATGTAGGCGCAACGAACAGAAGATTCACCCAAAGGTCCCGAACCCATGATAAACGTTTCACTCGGCCCATTGACGCTCCTCACCCTAATGGACTCACTCACCGCAATGCGATTCGTCAGCGCACCGTGGACCACCACACCGCCTGTGTCATAAACACCATTGGTCACCAGCACGAGCGCACCGACCGCCGACGCCGCGTCAATCCCGTCCTGTATGGTGGAAGCCGCTGTCTCCCATGAGGTATAGGGGAACTGCGCATTCGCGTGATCCTTGATCACATAATGCACAGGCTGTTCCACAATGTGAACCAAGACAGTGGCTGCCACTCCCTCCGGATGTGTCAGGTTGAATGTCTTCAACTCAACTTGATAGGTCCCCGATGTAGTCCAACGATGGGATACGAAGAGGTCGTTGCTAACGATCGCACTGCCATCACCAAAATCCCAGACGTTCAAGGTCGCATGACCCCGAACATCCCCAACAAAATCAATCGCAAAACCGGACGCTACATTTGTGGCTTCAGCCTGGATCGATACGAATAACATTCCCGTAGCTGAGGAAGAATGGTACTCGTCACATCCGATCGAGGGTGGATTCAGCCACGAATCCCCGTCAATGTCTGTGCCTATAGTGTAAGCATTGGTGCCAGCTCCAATGCATGGCGAATTCTCACTAAGATGGCTGAGGTCCGTAAGATGCGGATCATCATCTATATTCCCCGCCCCTTCTGGTAGCGGAGTGGCACAACAGTATTGTAGATCTGACGATTCGTAATTTGCGTCCACCGCTCCATCGTTAAAATACACAATGCAGCTCTTCAGCGTGCATCCATACGCTCCACCACCTGAGCTCAAGGCGGCATTGCCGGTCAATGTGCAGTTGTTCAGCATGCTGTCATGCGCTCCCCCGCCTCGGTAGGAGGAAGAATTGCGAGTCAAGGAGCAATTGTTCAACGTACTTCTAGACGCTCCGCCTCCGACGTTGGAAGAATTCTCGGTCAATATGCAGTTGTTCAGCCTGCCCTCATACGCACCACCGCCGTCGAAATCGGAGAAATTGCCGCTGATCACACAATTCGTCACAATCGCAGACGTCTCACACCAGGCTCCGCCACCGGATTCCTCTGTCAAACCATTGCCAACCGATCGTGTATGCCCGTTGGTCAACGTGAACCCATTGAGCACCGCATTGCTTCCTACGTAAGCACAACGCACTGCGGAATCCCCCAAGGGTCCGCGACCCACGATAGCCGTGTTCGCTGGCCCAGAAACGCTGCTCACCGTAATCCTTTTCGTGATGGCGATGCGATTGGTCAAACCATCGTGAACAACCACCCCACTCATGTCATAGACACCGTTCGTCACCAGCACCAACCCACCCACCGCCGCCGCATCAATCCCATCCTGTATAGTAGAGGCCGCCGTCCCCCACGAGGTATAGGGGAACTGCGCATTGGCGTGACCCTCTATCACATAGTGCACAGGTTCTTCTACCACGTGAACCAAGACCGTAGTGGCAACTCCCTCCAGATGTGAGAGGTTGAATACCTTCAACTCAACCTGGTACGTCCCTGCTGTATCCCAGACGTGGGAACCATAGAGGTTGTTGCTGACGACCCTTCCATCCCCAAAATCCCAGACACTGGCCATCGCGTGGCCCTGGATATCTCCAACAAAATCGACCGCGACGCCAGACGCTACGTTTGTGGCTTCCGCTCGGATGGTTACGAACAGCGATCCCGTCGCAGAGGAGGACACCACTTCGTCACACCCGATTGAAGGTGGATCCAGCCACACATCGCCGTCAATGTCTGTGCCACTGGCATGGGCATTGGTGCCGGCTCCGATACAAGGCGAGTTTTCGCTAAGATGACTAAAGTCCGCCAGAAGCGGATCATCATCTATATTCCCCTGCCCTACCGGTGGAAGCGGGGTGGTACAGCTATATTGAAAATCTGAGTTTACTTCGTAATTTTCGCCAACGGCTGCATCATTAAAATAAGCGATACAATTGGTCAGCTCACTATGATTCGCTCCGCCGCCTGTGAAGGCGGCATTGCCCGTCAGCGTGCAGTTGTTCAACTTGCTGCTACGCACTCCGCCACCGCCGCGAGAGGCGAAATTGTCCGTGATCCTACAATTGTTCAACCTGCTGCTATGCGCTCCGCCGCCATCGGACGCTGTGCCGCCGCCGCCGGACACTCTGGCGCCGCGGGAGGCAGAATTGCCGATCAACACGCAGTTGTTCAATGTACTCCCCCACGCTCCTCCGCCATGGGTTTCGGTGGAATTGTTTGTTAACGTGCAGTTGTTCACCGTGCCTTTATAGACACCACCGCCGCGGACGGACGCGGAATTGCCGCTGATCACACAATTGGTCAGAATGGCTGACGGTTCGCACAACACCCCGCCGCCACTTCTTTCGTCCACCAAATGGCCACTCTTCCGGGTATACCCTCCGGTCAGGGTGAAACCGCTGAGCACCGCATTGGTTACATACGCGCAACGCACTGCCGTATCACCAATCGGTCCTTGCCCTACAATAAACGTCTCGCTCGGTCCATTCATACTTTTTACTGTAATCGAATTTGTCACTGCAATGCGATTGGTCATGGACAGACCTCGACGTACACGCACAACCACCCCACCTGTGTCATACGTGCCGTTCGTCACCAGCACGGTGTCACCTGTAGAAGCCACGTCAATCGCATGCTGGATGTTTGTCGCTGCTGTATCCCAGCTCGTGAAAGGAGTTGATGAAAACTGGTTTGAGACGTTCACGTAGTGAGTATCAGCAAAAGTCGACGATAGGCCGGCGAGAAACACAAACACAATGGCCAAAGCAGCCGACTTGGGACACCGATAGGCACCACTGACGAACCGAGGAATCGGTTCGGCACTGTGTTTAGCGCGTGGGCGAAATTCCAGAAGAAGACAGAACATAAGGAGATACTCCTAAATACTTGGAAGGACACATCCGATGACACAGACCCTGCAAAATAGTTCTACGGAATGACACGGCCAGCATCAAGTTTACAAACAACATTTAACTTGCTATTTTATAGCAAGAAAACACGCGACATTGAAGTTACGCATTGTACATCTCCTCTTAGCGAAATCAGCTGACGTTTCGCCCCACGCCCCTCCACTTCTTGCGGTCACAAACTAGGCTGTCCATATCTGAACGCTCGTGAGGCAATCCGAGTACAGTAAATAAAAATATCAATAGATCAACTCGTTTTGTTCCACACTTTTGCTTCTTCTTGGAACGAATCTAGCCCGCAGCTTTCACAAGTAGCTGGAAAACGCCGCCCGATTTTTGTATAAAGAGTTTGCTAAGAACAACTTATACGAAAGTGAATAGGCGATTCTTTCATGGTGTTCTCGAGTTGGAGCCGAATGCGTCGTGTGGTGGGAAAAACCGAAGTGCCACAGATTAAGGTGACAACCCTCGATTCACTGTGCCGATCCTCATTTCATGAACGAACTTTTCGCCGCCCCAAAAAAAACGGCAAAGCAAGGGTTCCTAGAATCAGAGAAGATGGTTCTGGGATCATAAAAATCGTTATATTGTCCACATAGGGCCCACCTCCATCCCCAACGGGTGCATGAGCGGTATGGTCAAAAACCAACCTGCCAGTATCACCAGAAGAAATTGTAACCGTACGAGTGACCGTACTGAATCCAGAAAGTGGCGCTAGTGGACCAAATGTTTCACTATAAGAAGGGCCAAAAAAGACCGTGACGAGGTCATTCGGACCGCCCAACCTTTCTCCAGCCAAATCAAAATTGAGTTCATAGGTGCCGGGATCGAACGTCTGAATCGTCTCGATTCGACCGCCAGGAATTGTTGGAAACCCATCAAGATCAACATAAAGACCATTGGCGGGATATGGATCGAGGGGATCCCCACCCAACAAATCCACGTCACCTGAAACTACATGCCATCTCTCGAACTCGGTATGCCTGGTCGAATCATTTCCACCATTTTCTTCATCAAAGTTCTCGATGAGTACAAAGGAAGCATGCGCCAATGATAGTGGTAATAGAAACGAAATGGACAACAACGCAACGTAATATCTCAGCCTTCGCAACTTCATTTTGACAGGTTCCTTTGTTGGCTCTCGCATGATTGATATAGCTCCAACCTCTCTGTGCTGGAACCAGCACCTTGCCAAATCTCGTCTTCGTTGAAGTGGTCACTTCTCTCATCATCTGCCCTCTTTGACCTCTTGTCGATTTGGCAACCCCCACAATAGTTCCAGAGTAAACACCAGTTGATGCCAGTTGCAAATAAGAAACATGGAGGCAGAATCACTGCCTCCATGTCCCTCGGATCAACGACCCGTAGATCGTCCTTTGTTTAACTCAATAAGTTCAGTCTCCTGCCTGAAGTCGAATGTTGTCGATCCGGCCACTGCCACGAATCAGAAATCCATTCACCTCCAGGATCTCCACTTCCGGCTGAGCCTCCTGTAGATCAACTTCCAAATCCCTCGTCATCGTTCGCCACTGACCGTCCACAGTATCTGCACCAACACCATGATGGACATACGCTCCGTCACCCAACAGGTCTTCATCCGATGGAGTATATCTCAGATAACGGCGACCCACTGTGGTCTCCACATCCACATAGATAATAAACTCCTCGGAAAACTGCATATCCCAAGAGATCTTGGTGTGACTGAAATTTCTCCATGCCGTTTGATTGGCGTTTCTTAGCGAATACCCGTTCTGAACACCGGCTCCGGAAAGCTCCACGACATGACTCTCCTGGACATCGTCGAAAACCGTGGTAATTGCTGCACCAACGGGATCCTGGTCATAGACGTCCCAGGCGGTTGCTGTTCCGTCTTCGGCATCTTCGTAAACCATCTCCAGATTCACTGGAACCATTACCCATTGCGGTTCAGCGTCGACCTCACAAGCGGCTTCCAGCACATCACCAGAACCTCCCGCATCAGGCACGATCGCCGTTAGACAATGACCGTTGTGGGCTGACACGATATCATACAGATCATCGTAGCGCTCAACGAACCACAGCTGGGTATCCTCACCTGTACAGGTTGTCTGCATGACACTCGTACCTTCCGGCACGCCGATCTCAGGCACACTCAAGCAATGCTCACCATCCAACGTAGATAGTCGGAAAAACTCATCACCAACCGCCTCAATCCGCCAGGATTGAGAAAGACCATCATGACATGGTGCGTGGTTGACCGACGTGTTGTTCTCCGATGCTTCCAGACAGGTATCATAGTCGAATGCACTGACTTCATATAAGGAGTCAGACCCATCCACAGTCTCACCGTCTCCAGCAACGGTGAGATCGGATCCAGACCCGAATTATTCCAGGTTGGTAAATCCGTCCCCGTCAAAGTCATCCGTGGGATGAACATCATCTATAGACGTGATGCCATCACTCGGGTCCCCGTCGACAATTTGTTGTTCCCAGGCATCGGGAAGCCCGTCCTCATCACAGTCTTCCACATTCAAGCAATCAGGGTCCGGCTCCGAGTCGATCGGTGCAAGAGGATCTATTCCTTTGACATAGGTGGCGAATACGCGCTGATGATCCTCCTTCGTAAGCGTGACGCTCTCCACGTCACTGAGGATTTGACCGTTTTGATTGATCCAACGATCGAACGTCCAGACTCCGAAGTTCGAGTCAGCCGTTAGTGTGACGAACCCACCATTGCGGTGATAGCTACGATCCATACTTCCGACTCCATCCTGACGACCATATCGATCCACTTCACTTGAAAGAATGAGGGGTTGAAGGTCATCGTTCACGATGACTTCAATGTCAGATCGACTATCGGACTTATTGAAGAAGTCGTAGTCGACCTCCAAAATCACCTCATCTAGAACCAGCTGGATCGACGACGGCACTCCGCTGTTAAAGCGCGGCAAAAAATTGCGATTCCACGTGAATATCCGCCCATGCCGATGGTCGTGAGTATTTGAGCAAGGTGTCACTGTTCGAGTCTCCGTTCAGTGCCAACAAGGTGGCCAACAGGGATACACTCGCCACCGTAGGTTCGGTGAAAAGGATCGCATCCTCTGGGCGGAGCACATTGTACAGAGATGTCCAATTGATGGGGGTTACATCCGCCGATTGATAATGATTGAATCGATAGGTTTCTCCATTGCGCATCAGCTTAGATAATCCAGAATGCGTAAACTTTAACTCGAACGAAGCGCTGGACAAGATGTCAGGGTCCGCACCTTCGAAATGTGTTCTCATGCTCCGTACGTTAAGAGCAACAATTCGCATACCTTCTTTGCCAGGATCAAACAAGTTATCTTCGACCAAATTGAGCACGAAAGAAATGGTTTCGACCGGACTCTGCTCGTCGAGATAGGTCACCTGATCCAGACCGGATCCAACAGCGCCCAAAGTCGGTTGATAGATTGGCACTGCCTTCGCAATCTTAGCAGCAACTCGTACCAGTTTTTTCCAGAATGGCAGTTTATGCCGAAGTTCTACGTTCTCTCTGGCTCTCTCTTCCAAGTCAGCATCGATCATCTCTAGATCATGACTCAGCCGCTCCGTCCCGTCGTCACCGCGATGGCTTCGATCTCCGCGTCTAAACCATCGATCGGACCACCTGCCATCAGTAGCTCTTTATACTCTTCGCTGACTTCGGTGTTCTCGACTTCCATGGCTTCCTTCGCCAGTCCCATAGCTGCCTGAGCCTCTCCTATATCGTTTCCTTTTCTACCGAGCCAATAACTCGAATAGAGAAACTTCATGGCACGTTCGATCTCCTGACTCGTCAGTTTATAGTTCACCTCAAAGGAAAGCATGGGGACCCATCCAGGCGGGTTCCCGAAGTAGTCCAGATGGCCTGCCAAACGATCCAAGACACTCCCCATATCTTGACGAATTTCTTCAAACTGAAGGAGCGCATTGTCCGCATCAGGTAGGTCAGTTAAGAGCGTAAAGTTTTTCGTAACCCTCACGAATCGCTCATACTGGGCCAGTAGACCTTCTGCTTCCTCCCTATATCCCATGAAATAGAGGTCTTTCGCATAGATCAGGACGGCCCGTGCTGCCAATGGATGTAGCCATTGATAGCTCAACGGCCTTTCACCATCACCCAGCAGTTGAAACTCACCAGCTGGTCCACGATTCGGAGATCCAGCACCACCAGTAAAGTCGGCGAACGCCTCGACGTCCGCAAATGGTGCCTCAAGTACCCCTCCTGATCCTCCTGACCCTACAGTACCGTTCTCATTTTCCCTTGCCGCACCACCTCGAAGAACGAATCGCGGCGAACTGGACAGCCCAGAAACCAGTTTTCCCACGTGAAGGCGAATCGTTCCGGAGGGTAACCCACTACCACCTTCAACAATCTTCGGCGTCACATCGATCACAGCCTGTGCTTGTCCGGGCCGATCTTCAAAGTGCAACTCACGGGCATAGATGGTTACTTCTATGCCAGGTAGTTTCAACGGTTCCAGAATTACCACCTTGTCTCCATACAGATTAAGGTGCTTTATCGTCTCCTTGTCATTCACCAGATCAAAAAGACGGCTATCGCCGTTTCCATCGACACCGGTCGAGGAGAAGACAATGTCTTTTCCCGAGATCGTGACAGTCTGATCTTCTACTTCGTCTTCTGTGTTCACAAAGACATAGTCCCTTCCAGATGGGTCAGGAGGAGTAGGCGAACGCAATTCAATAATTTGCTCCTCAGTCTCCTGATCCGGTATGGGCTGGACCTCGACCACCTGTGTCACGTCAGAGTCGGATAAGGACGTGAAGCGTATAAAGAATGGGAGTCTATCCGCTGGCGCAGGTCGGTAACTAAACCAACCGTTCTGGAACAGGATCTCTCCTTCAGGCAGATCTCCCTCCACAACCATCGTGGCACCTGGTTCAACGTGAAATCCTAGAGAGTCGCCTGCATGCACTTTTTTCGGGGCAACGCTTCCAATCTCTAGGGTTGGTGCAGGTTGATACTCCACGTTCAAGACCACCCGAGAGTCCTCTCCTAAATTGGTCGTCAGAGGGTAAGCTGCTCGATCATAGTCTGGCAGGATCTCCACCATCTGGTTTCTGAGTGGAATCCAACCAGGAACGGTCCCAAATTGGATCTCCACGGGACTCAACTCGAGTCCTCCCATGTCCACCCCAGATGGAGCCGCTGAACCAGATGGACCCACCGTCCATACCGCATCGTCAGGTCCATCAATGTTCACCATAACACCACCCTGGAACGAAAGGTCCATCGCTGAGAGAATGGGCTCTGGCGGTTGAACAGGATCAGGATCGCGATGAACGCTAGCCGCAGGAATATTATCAAGTCCAGGGCAACTCGCCGCAACACTGTTGCCAACATAGAGCGGAGTTTCAAGGTCTAGCTGCTCCACACTCTGAGAGGAAAATCCGCCTGGTGTATAGAAACTGACATTAAGATGCGTAGCGTCTGTTGGCACCAACGTCGCATAGATTTCATAGGCCTCAAGAGACTGGATCTGCTTTGGGCCAGCTCCACCGAAGAAAGGATCCATCGTAATAAGGCTCTCTTGAAGAGGAGCAAGATAAGCCGCAGCCCCCAGACCCATGAATGGGTTGCCGACCTCTTCACAGGTGAGATTGACGAAAAGCAGAAAATCAAATCCCTGAAATTCTTCATCATATCCAACAGGCCCAGTATCCAGTCGAAGAATCGCAACTCGAGATCCTACCGGTGCATTCGAAACAAGGTCCGGAAATGATCCAGCATTATAACCATTCAACCGTCCCGAAATACCTGAACCACCGACCAAGTCAGGGATATACGCCGTCTTACCTTTGTTGGCCAGGTGCATGTTGACGGCTTCGGCTATTTCTGGACTGAAACATGATCTTTTGTCCTCGGTATTTGGCTTACATCTCGAACCAGTCTGAGTGTTCCAACAGCATCAGTCTTGTTGCTTCCTATATCTCAGTGTTTGTGCAGACATATTTCTTCCAAAAACGTTCCAAATAGTTCTCGGTAGGTGGAGGTCTTGAGAGTGTGTCCACCCATCTCCTCGATTCTGAATAAAAGTAGGTTTGGAGCGAATAGGAGTATGGACGCATAGACTTGGCTATAAGGTAAAATACGCAGGTCTGCGGACAAAACGAACACAACCGAAAATCACATCACCAAAAGTCTTCTGGAATCGATCACCTTATTTCGGCAGATCCATCGCTCCCTTTTCGACGTCACTGAAAGCTCTGGGAAAACACTTGGTCTCAGAAGATTCGCAGTTGGTTGGATTCACCGGCTCGAATGAAGTGAGAAATTGGATCGTTTGTTGGAAGAAAACGGGAGCTCACTTCGATAACCTAAATTGGAGGATCCAACAGTCCGCAATCAGCCATCACCTCCCGGGACAACCAACTAAGCTAGGCCATGACATGAACGTGCTAAATAGCAGTCCGATTCTCGATCAAGAAATCGTTAGATTGGTCAGGTCGAAGAAAAAGGAAGATGTCGATTTGGGCATGGACAATCTGGCAAATAAATAGGCTGGTATGCTTCATGCAATCATGCGGAGGGCTTGCGGCTGGCCGGCAGGTGATCCCTCCTATGATGATGTCTACAACCGCATACTTTCGAAAATTTTTAAGTCTATGAGAAACGGCTTTCGAGATGAAGGCAAGCTATCGGCCTAACTTGGAAGACTTGCCAAGTACACGGCGATTGATGCGAGAAGAAAACGGAACAGAGAAAATAATAGAACGAAGCCATACGACGAGGATTTTGAGATCACACCAGAACCAACGACACCATGTCAGGCGGATCCAATCAAAGACATAGATGCCGTATCCAAGAGCATGGCTATCCACGAAGCAATCATGAAACTAGATCCGAAATATCGGGAAATCATCCAATTGAGATACTCTGAAGAGAAGCCCACATACACAGGAATTTCGGAAAAGCTAAACATTTCCATTAGCATGGTAAGAACTCGGTTAGTTCGTGGTCGGGAAAAGTTAAGACCAGCCTTGTCGGATTGGATCACCCCAATGGACTAAAACGGTGAGCCCCTTTGAAGACAGTATGCCAAACACTTTCACCAAAAGGATTCCATGTTGTCCGAGTTAACCCATTTTGCACAGCTACCCTCAACAGTTAAAACAATGGAGTCTCCCGAATACGCTGCCAAATTTCATCAGATACAACAGTCGGATAGATCCACTTCGTATCCCTGGGACCGTGAAGGCCACCAGGCGGATGGATGGCCCATATACAAGGGCCTATCAGTGAATCACGGTCGTGGACTGGAAGCTCTTTTATAACAGACAACGATCCATCGACGAAATCCAACATGCGATAACCTGTACTTTGTTTCGGACCTCCATAGGATAAAGCCACTGATTCATATTCACGGTGAGTAGCAATCGCCGGAATGCCGATCATGGCTTTTCCGCCACCTTTACTCGCTGCGGAAAGAAAACGTGGTAACCGTTTGCGGAGAACTGCCTCGAACTCGTCTGGCTGAGAAGCCCAGTCATAGGCCATCGCTACCGTCAGATCGACATAGCGGAACGTATCCACGCTCCAAGTTCCAACTGCGGCGCTCAACGGTTTACCAGTATGAGCCTTGATACGGGCGCAAAGCTCGTATAATTCATCCACATGCGGCTCAATGTCGATTTGCAGCCCCCGGAACAAGGGCTCTAGATTGACCACATCAGCCAATTGTCGGCCCGCATGATCCCATTGCTCGGCGGTGACGTGGTTCGCTCCCTCGCTCAGACCATCGATCATAGGGAAAACATAAACCTCGGGTCCAACGGCCTGAGCAATCGCCAGCGCGTTCTCCAGTTTGTGAACAAGCGTAGCTTTTCCGTCGCCTGTAAAAGAAACGCTGCCCGCCCAGGGGAACAGATAACGGATCTTGCGTCCAGTCGGCGCCGTTGCATTGTACTCTGTTACTGCAGAGATTGTAATTTCTGGGTCCCCGTAGCACCATGCACCCACTCCGTTGGGTAAATGTGCATCCGCTCGTTTGGGATAGGGCACCTTCTCCACGGCAAAACCTTCCATGGTTGGCGGTAGCCACTCAAGCACGATATCGTCGAACTCAAGTATACCTTTTCCATTCCTGAAAATGAAAGCTACCTCAACAGCTTCTGAAACGGCGGAACTTTCGTATCTCGAAAACACGGACATTGGCACACGTATGTGCTTCCAGTCGGAACTCACGTCTACCAAAAACGGGTCGATGGAACTTTTTTTTCGCATGCCATCAGCGTCCGACCACTGGAGATGCATTTCGGGCAGCTCTCCTTCCACGAGACGAGTGCGAAAGCTAATCGCACCATAGTCTAAGGCATTGAGTGTCTCGTGAAAGATGGCGAAGCCACCGTAGGCGCCATTCGCCGGATCGCCCTTTTGGCCAATAGAGTAAGTGAATTCAAGATGTTTGCTATGTACTTCCTCGGAGCGACGTCCCCGTACCTCTGTGTGCGAACCCTCTATTTCGTCACGATCCGAAAAGAAGGCCGGAAGGGACCCCTCTTCAAAGTCTTGTATGACCAAGTCTGGAATCTGTGGACCGGATGGTTCTTGGACAGGTGACACATGACCAGGCGGTTCTTCGACCGGGGATGCAGGATCAGGCGGCTTTTCCGCCGGTGACACATGACCAGACGGTTCTGCGACCGGTGAGCCATGGCCAGACGGCTCTTGAACAGGAGAAGGTGCATGGCATCCCATGATCGTGGTCGTACAAAGAACTCCCGCAAGGATCGGCCACACATGGGATCGTCGAGAGGGGAACAGACGAGCTACGTTTCCCCATTTAATAAACTGTTGGCTCATCTTCACAGTTCCTTTCGTTCACAAACAACGCAATGGGCAGAAGCATTACACGTTGCGTACCGCGAGTGGAGAAAAAAGAAAAGAAGACCAGTCCTCGATCAACACCCTTGCCGGACCAGTCCGAATCGTTTGGTACATCTGTACACACGAAATGTGCCTGAAATTTCCTTGGTACCTATAGGCACTTGTGCTTCTATTCCTTAATAGGCATTCATCCTGTGTGGTGCCAACCAACAACTCGAGCAATAGTAAAGGCGTGGAATTGATAAGACGGCTTGTTACGGCAGTTGAATTATGCCCAAAAGTGGTGTTCGAGTGAGGAAAAAGTAAGGCCAATATCTCCGTAAACAACGGTGCCGTGGCTGTATTTGAAAAGGAATTCAACGAGCGGGATGCGTAAAGCGCTCAACAATCTGGTTGAAGAGCATGAGAAAGGGCTCGTCAGCGTTTTCGGTGACGCTGCAAACAAATGTGGGCGAGAGAAGTTCACGATGGATGGAAAGACCCATCGAACTTCGATCAGGTCGCCACCTGTGAAACACCAGATTTGGCTTTAACTCCCAAACAGCAGCATGAAGGAGCGTATTATGTCCGATGAAGAGATCGAAGATGAAAACATCATTCGACTACTTAGATCTGAGAATGAAACGGATATCAATCTTGGCACAGAACTCCTGATCACGAAATATGACGCAAAGGTTAAGGCTACCATATATAGGAGCTCTCCGTTCCTGGATCATCATTTGAGGAACGATATCCGCCAGATAGCCCTCATGAATTTTCTGGGCAGCATAAAAAGCGATAAATTCCGAAATGAAGGGAAACTCTCGGCATTTATTACAACAATTGCGAAGAGAAAGACGGTCGATTTTGTCAGGAAAGAGGCCAACAGACGGGAGGTTTCCGACGAACTTACGATCACGAATGTTGTTTCCTTTGACCGTCCACCAGACGTTTCCCTTACCAAACAAGAAATGGCACAGAAAATCCATGAAACACTGCAAAGACTCAAACCTGAGTGTCAGGAAATCATCAAACTGCGATATTTTCAGGACCTGTCACACAAGAAAATCGCCACAGAATTGAGCGCCACAACTGGTGCCGTAGGTGGGAAGCTTCATCGCTGTTTAGAAAAACTATTCCAAGAGTTTTCCGATGAGGATAAAGATTTATCGAAGAAATTCGGACCCAGCTTCGATAGAATAGTAAAAGGATCACGAACCTAGCTTTCAGTGACAACCCACAAGAACGGCGAATGACTCTTGCCATCACAAACTAAGGACAAACTTATTCAGATGGTTCGAGTAGATAACAAGAGCAACAACAAGAGACAGAGATCAGCGGGAGGGGGAGATTTTGGACACATTTTGCAAACGTGATCAGGTAAATGATGACCGACATCGTTCAATCAAGGTGGAAGGAGGCGGGGGTCATTCGACTCGTTGGTGATCTCCCATGGGACAACAAACCGCCGGAGCAGACAACACGAACTGAGAGTCGGCCAAATCATGTTGTTGTTCTTGGTGGGAAAATCGAGATTGTGCATGTCGCGTTGACGAAGCTTACAAGTAACCATAGAGAGATCATCAAGCTGCACTATAATAGAGACCTATCCTATAAAGAAATCGCCGCAGAACTAGACATTCCAACTGGAGACGTAGGTGAGCGACTTGCTCATGCTTTAGAAATGTTTCGAAAAATGCTTCTGGCATGGACCGTTTGAATGGAAAGGCAGATTCGATGACTGAGTTGAATGACGATTTGAAAAAACGAATTTGGCTGCATATCCACGGAGAACTGGATGAGCAAGCCGACGAAGAACTCTGTACACTCGCCTTTGAGGACGAGGCGATTGATCGTGCCATCCAAGAACGCCGTAACCTGGATTCCCTCCTCACGGAAGCAATCGGAAATCGAAACGCAGTTGGCACGAAGTCTCACGACATAGAGTCTTCGGAGATCCTTAAAGAGGAACCCCATCAGGGTAAGATTCTTCCGTTTCCGATAGGGGTCCGAATGGCGAGGGTCGCTGCGGTTTTTGCCATCCTCTTGTGTAGTGTCTATGTCGTCATTCCGCGTGATGACTTGCGCTGGAGCGAACCCCCGATTGTGTTGCTGGGACAGACAAGGGCAGGTGACACTACGTCAAAAGAAAACATGCTGAACCAGTCTTCAATAAGATCAGCTTGTTCGGATCTACGCAATGTCATCAACACAGCCTACAAAGATTCGATGGGTGAAAACGGGCAAAGGTGGGACTTGAGACTCACCGTTACGGAACATGTGAAATGTACATTTGAAGTTCGTGTAGATGCCCAAGCGATAGAAAACAAAGACCTGACCATGATGGAAAGGCGACGTTACCAAAGCGTCTCTGAGTTTGAGGCGGATCTGGAAGACCTGTCCAAGACCATGGTGTCGACTCTGAAGAGCGATGAACCATGATGCACACAAACCGTCTTCCACGCACGGTACGAATCCTGCCTGGACTGGCGGAACAGGACCAAAGCGTAGAAACTCGATTCGGTGCACTTGGCGATGGCCATGCCTTATAGGACTCGGTGGATTAGGTCTTATGTCCTGTGCAACCAATCAGTTGCCTCAGGCTCCTCCTGACGCTAGAGACACCATTCGCTTCCACACCTGGGAAGACTATTATGAGCGCGGCCGAAGGCGAATTCTCGCCAATCGAATCGAAGCGGCCCGCGCAGATTTCGAAACATGTTTGGGTATCCGCAAAGGCGCTCGAAGAAAAAACGATGTGGACGACTGGCGCGTGCGAACCCACGGCATGCATATGTTTGACGGATATTTCCCAAATCGCGAGCTAGGCATTTGTTACTATCTCCAGAACAAGTTGGCCAAAGCACATGATTTCTTGTCGCTGTCCATGTCACAAACACCGACCAGTCGGACTTCGTTTTTCATCAATAAGATTCAAGCCGCCCAGGTATCAGCAGCGCCTGTCGACCCTCCTCAGATTAAAGTCGCTACGAACAAGCTCGTCTGGACCAACCGTGACGAGTTCGACGTGAAGGGAATCGTAACCGGCCCAGGTAAGATCTCTCACATGACGATTCAGAATCAACCTTTTCTGGTCGAATTAGCCGATGAGAGCATTCCATTTTCGAAGACAATTCCCCTTAGCTCAGGCGAAAATAACATTCAAATCGAGGCAGAGGACTTAAAGGGCCAACGCGTAGTCGTGAAGTCAACAGTGGTTGCCGATTGGCAAGGCCCACAACTCTCGATTCAACATGTGGACAAGACGACAGATGGCTGGAAGCTTCATCTCCTATGCGCAGACAACGGTGGGTTGCGTTCTCTTAGCTACAACGATACGCCTCTTTCTCTTGAGAGGCAGGCTCAACAGACGACCTTCGCGTTGAAGGTTGAAAACGGAGTGAACGCTTCGTTTGTGGCCATGGATCTGGCAGGGAACAAACTGGATGTCGACCTCAGGACAATGTTGTCGCTCAATCCGTCGAACGATTTCATCGATAAAGACATGACGCTGCACGGCATCGAACAGACTGTGGAGCGTCCGCTTATTGTCATTCAACATGAAAAACCCGTTTACGTGGTACACACCAATCGGTTTTTCATCGATGGCAAGGTTCTATCATCTAATGGGTTGTCCAGCCTCACGTTACGTGGAGAAGATCTATTGTTGGCGGGAGGTGACCACGCGCGTGAGACTCGTTTTTCGTCCTCTTGCTCTTTACGCAAAGGCACCAATGTCCTCCATCTAGTGGCAACAGACACAGATGGCAACGCACAGACCAACAACCTGACTGTGATCCGTACACCACCGGCCTACGTCCGAAAGGAATATCGTCTTTCCGCCTCGATTCCGCCGTTGTACGCAAGTAGGAACCAATCTGACGGATACTCCTGGCAGATCAAAATTGCTGAGGCCCTGTTGGCACCCAAGAATCAACGATTCAATATATTGACCAGAAACACCAACGATCTGGCAGCGTTGGCCACGGAGCTTGAGCTTCAACTGGCCAACCTGGTAGATCCACGGGCCCATATCGACTACCGAAAAATAAACGCCGCCGACATATCTTTCAACGGTCTCCTTGTACATCACCGTGAAGGAGTAGAAATTCGGGTTCACCTTGTGGATACGGATTCTGGCATACGTCACGGCTACGTAGACGTTTACATCGATGATCAGGATCCACAGCCGGACCTCAAGCTACAAGGCCTCATCAGCAAGATTGAACGTCAATACCCTATCTTGACCGGCAACGTGCTTCACCTAAAAGGCAACAAAGCTGTTTTGAATTTAGGTACACAATCCGGGCTGAACAAATGGGCACGCTTTTTGGTGATTCAGCCGGGTCCCGACGGCAGCCTTAGCCAGGGAAAAGTCCTCGTGGAGAATAGCCGATGGCTAGAACTCAGTGTAATCGATCTTTCGGAGAGAAAATCGGTGGGTGTTGTTTTCCCCAAAGGGAACGTTCGCCGAATTGCCGAGGGAGATTTTGTCTACGCAAGGTAATTCATAACAAAGATCGCAAAGAAAGAGAGCGACATGGAGACGAATGACAAGATGAAACTTCGGGAGACCTCCTGTTCGGGTCTTATCCATCCAATCGTCAGAATTTCGTTCAAACACATGGGAACGACACTCTCATGAAAGAGTTTTTCTTTGTGTTCTATTCGTGGCTCTTGACCGCCATAGCAGGGCGACGGCTGATTCGCGGCGAAATCACCATTTGCTCTGCTCAAATAGGGAAATTAGACCGAGTCTGATTATGAAAAATGACAACGCATACAAAGAACGAAGAAGTTCCGGGGATCCAACGGAGCTAGATGTTACGAACCCTTCGCACGGCGAGCACACGACCTCCTCCTCCTTGATCTGTGGGAGATATCGCAGGATGAACCTCCTTGGACGAGGCGCTGGTGGGGAAGTTTGGCGCTGCCACGATCAGGTGGCCGACATCGACGTAGCACTCAAGATGCTTCCTCCCCACTTAGCTTCCAATACGTCGTTAATGGCACAGATGCGCACAAACTTCCAGTCCATCGAACGATTGCACCATCCAAATATTGCGGCTGCGAAGACACTGGAGCAGGATGCCGAAACGGGCGAATACTACTTGGTTTTGGAAGTCGTGGATGGGGTGGATCTCTCTCTGTTCCTGCACAAACACGGTGGAACAGTGCCCATGGACAACCTGTTATCAATCAGCCGGCAGCTGGCTTCTGCATTGGACTACTGTCATCAGCAACACATTGTCCACAGAGACATCAAGCCGTCCAATATATTGATCAATGCCGAAGGGTTGGTCAAAATCCTCGATTTCGGGATTGCGCATGAGTTTCAGACTGCGTTTCAAACGGAAGACCTTCCAACCCAAGACTCCGTCGGGACGACAGGGACTTTGTGTTACATGCCTCCCGAGCAATTGAAGGGGATGCGTCTTGATGGGCGGAGCGATCAATACGCTCTCGCGGCAATGATCTATAAATTGCTGTCCGGCAAGGCACCCTTCCAGGACGTGGCTAATGTGAAGCTCCTGATGGAAGTCGTCTGTACACAACCGGTTCATCCTATCGATGAACTCAACGACCAAGTGTGGATGGTTCTTAGGAAGGCGTTGTCCAAAGATCGCAAGAAACGCTTCCCAAGCTGCATGGAGTTCGTGAATGAAGTTGAACGGACCTATCGGAGTAGCTCGTCCACGCAGCACGGCAAGCGACGTTTCATCATGGTAGCCGCATGTATTCTCTTTGTCGCTTCGGGACTATATATCTATGGAACAAGGGACAAGGGAACCCACTCCTCCAACTCGTTTTTGTCTCCTTCGTTCATCCACCCTACACAGATCAATTACCACGCGCTGGTCATTGGCATAAACGACTACCAAAACGGCTGGCCTAGACTACAAAACGCCCGGCATGACGCCGAAGTCGTGGCTTCGGTCCTAGAAAATCAATATGGGTTTCACGTCGTGACTCTCCTTGATCGGGAGGCCACAAGAGAGGGGATCTTGCTTCAACTCGACAAGATGCAGAACTTCAACTTGAATGATGCTTTCCTAATCTATTTTGCGGGGCATGGCGCGATCTCCTCCGCTTCAACAGGGGAAGAGGGATTCTGGATTCCAGCCGATGCGAAACATCTGTCGAACCACCCTGGGGCAAAGGCTGGATGGCTATGGAACTCGCTCACCTCCAATTTTCTGGAGGCATCTGACGCAAGACACGTTCTGGTGGTGGCCGACTCCTGCTATTCGGGCAGCCTTTTTCACGGAACGCAAAATCAACCCAACCACGAGGCGTTGCGGTACAACCAGCTGCTGAATCGACCTTCTCGGTATGTCATTACCAGTGGCGAGGCCTCGGAGACTGTGTTCGATGCAGGACAAATTCACAGTCCGTTTGCACAGTATTTTCTAGAATATCTTAAAACCACAACCAACCAACTCTTCAGTGCGTCGGATCTGGCAACAGCCGTTCGAAGTCCCTACCAAGAGCATACTGGAAAAACCTTGCGGTTCGGGCCTGTGCTCCGGCAAACCAAAGGGGAATTTGTTTTTATCCAACATACTGCCGATGAAGCACAAGATGGATTTGTTTTAGATCCTAGCCCGGAACCCATTGTTTCCGAAAAAGCGTTGGAAGGGGTTGTCGCATTGCATCGTTCCGGCAGTACGAACCAAGCAAATCGATTACTAGACAAGATCCCCGCAAGCACACGAACAGGATCCCTTGCAAGGGCCGTTGCTTCGCACATGGATCCTCAACAGGGTATCGCCAACGTACGCCGTCTTGATGAGTTGATGGGCTATGTACAAAGACACAATGCAGCCCGAGATCCGGACCTGCAAGCGTCTCTTCACGAATTCGCACAGCCACGCGTCATGGTTGTACTGGGCCCGGAAAATCAGTCCGCAACCAGACTTGGGGAAACGACCGCAACGATATGGCGATTCGGACTTTCCAGCGCCTTGAGGGATGTCGGCGGTCTTCGAGTCGTCGACCGGAAGAATCTAGAAGACGTCTTGAGCGAGCTCAACATCAGCGGCAAGCAACTCTCCGACGAACGCACCCGTTCCTTAATCGGCAATGTATTGCCCGCTTCCTTACTCTTGACAGGCGAGTATCTGGTCGAGGACGAATCGGAACGGATCTTCCTTCGTTTGTTGGCGACCGACACAACGGAGATACTGGGTACGTTTGAAATCAACGCCGACGACCGACAGAATCGGGCCATGGTGATCAAACGTGTGACTCAAGACATTCATAACCGGGCGTTGTCTCGACGCCCTTTGATGGCAAGAGTGTTTCTGGGGAAGGATCAAGTTTTGAAAGCTGGAGCGGGCGAATTTCATGGGGTTCGCCCTAACACAAACTTTGAGCTGATTTATCGATCCAGGCAGGACAACGTAGTTTTTGAGGAGTATCGTGACAAAAAGATCGGAACGGCCACCGTGTCTTATTTGGGAGAAAACACGGTTGACCTTGAACCCAAGTGGGAAGAAGAAATCGTAAAGGATGACTACAAACATCTTTGGGTTCGGGAGCTTGTCACCGCTTCTTCAAAAGATTGAGGGAACCAAGTCCCCAAAAAAGCGTACGAGCATCACAGAATGAAGCAGTTAGAACTTGCTGCTTTGTCCTCGAACTCGGTGCATGTGATAGTTGAGTGTGCGCACTTTCCACAGATGACCCAAGCACAGGTGGTGGTTGATCTGGTCCGGTCAGTGATGCAGCGGTCATGACGCCACTACAAGATGGATTGGAAGGACCCACTCCGTATTTATTCCAGGAACTCAACCATCTCCTGATGGCCTCTCCTCTTGGCAATGCCAATTGGTGTCCGCCCATCTTTCGTTTTGGCAGTCACATCCGCTCTATGTCGAACAAGAAGCTTTGCGGTCTCGTCATAGCCGTAATACACCGCACGATGTAGCGCAGTGAATCCGTGTTGTTCTTTTGCATGTTCTAGGTTCAACTCCGTGCGGACCAACATGAGTTCTAAGATCTCATTGTTCGCTGCGGATGCGACGATGCTAAGAGCAGTGCTGTTATGGTCGTTCTGGATATTTACATCAAGTTCTGGTTGGTTTAACAGGAACTCCGAGACCTCAATATCGTTGTTGTAAGCAGCGATCTGCAGAGCTGTCCAACCTTTTTCTCCTTGTGCGTTGATATTGGCACCATGAGCCATCAGTGCGCTCATCACACCAAACATTTCCCGCGCCGAAGCCTCAAGAAATGGAGTCTGGCCCTTGTCGGTGGCCGCATTCACATCAGCTCCTTTTTCTATGAGGTACAACGCTACGTCCGTGTTGTATTTCGCGATGGCCCACATCAGAGGCGTCTTCTCACTATTGTCTATGGCATCAAGTTCTGCCCCACCATCGATCAGTTGTTGCAATGCGGTCAGATCCCCGTCACGCGCAGAAATATGTATTTCCAGAACACCGGGGAATGAAATTTCTCCGTTCGCCCAACTCTTCCATCTCAGAAAATTCTTCCGATTTCTAAAATTTGCTTCGATATCTTCATTCCACTGCTCTCCGATTCTCTGAAACACAATGCTTGCCGTCGCAGGATATTGACCTATGCAAGCGAATCGTCCAAACATGCAAGTGTGCTCAAGTGAACCTGGATAAATGGATTCGAGATCAATGAATCCTTGTTTCATACGGTCCCACGAAAAATCAAAGTGTTTGAAGAAATCACTGCCTATAAAATATCGTGTTTGCGATGCTATCAGCGCATAGATTGCATCGTCAGATCTCTGTTTTTCGGATTCGGCTGACTGTTCAGCGAGTGCTTCAATCTCTCCAGTTTCACCGTACCAGCGGGGGAGCAAGTACATCACCATGTAACGGAGCCCAGGTTGATAAAGCGGGTCAATCATGCTTCGAGGATGTCCAACAATCGTTTCAGCACACTCTCCGAAAAATCAAAGGGCACTTCCACTCGGTAGCCTGTGCGAGTTTGCACCGTCATACTCCCATTGCTACAGGGTAGCGCCGGAACTTCTACAAGGCGTGGAAGTGATTCTTTTTCATTCGCTCGCTTCAGCCATTTGTACAGCGAAGTCGTAGCGACACCTTCTCGCTTCGAAAACTCGCTGACGCTCATTCCACTCTGCTGATATCGACCCACCAGAAATTCAATATCCCGCTGGGTTCGCCGACTCCGAATTTCAACTCGTCTATTCATTCGGGTAGTCTGTTGATACCCGCGCCGACTCGCAATAGGCCGATGGTGGGACGCTTACCTTGGAACCAACACTGTCTTCCCTGATCGCACCATAATAGGTATCGAGCTTCCACAAACCAGATGGCAATTTCTCCCTCTTCCTTCGCAGATCCTTGGCAATGACTTCAAGCTCCTTGAAATTGTGTTCCATCAAAAGATTCCCAATCTCGTATCCGAACCACTTTTCCACTTCATCCAGAAGCAGAGGGGTGGATCTATCGAAAACGCTTATGTCACGCTGTTCAAAGGGGCGACTACAACTCGCGCGTAGCCCGAGTAGTGCACACAGCGCCAAACATGGTGCGCTTCTTCCCACTTTGAGTTGGCTCAGGTGCATAGGTTAGAATTCAACGTAGTATACATCTGACGAATCATACAAATTATGTAGTTCTTATGGATTCAAAACCTATTGTCTACATGGTGCTGTGTCCAACCAACATGAAGCAAAGCCAACCAACTACCGCTTTCTTTATTGGGTTTGATGGCCTTCACCATCTATTACCTACTTCTATAGATCAAGGTGGCCGCGACAACTTGACGACAAAATCCCCAAAAGGTTTGGTTAGAGACAAATTCCCACGTTCCTGTATTCTGTCAACCTACGGATACAGCACTGGTGTAAAATCTTGATTCATCATAACTCTGTTGAGTACCGAAGATGAAGACAATCCGCAAACCCGCCGTGGCCGGACGCTTCTATCCAGCCGATCCACATGCGCTTGAGCAGGTCGTGACAAACTATCTGTCCTCGACACAACCACCTCCCACCACCCCATCCTCCGCGATCATCGCGCCTCATGCCGGCTATACGTACTCCGGGCCTATCGCAGGCTCGTCCTATCGCCGCCTAGATCAACAGGCAGAATCCTTTGAACGGGTCGTCATCATCAGTCCCAGTCACACCTTGAAGTTCCGAGGTGTCGCCGTCAGCAGCGCGGCCGAATTCAGCAGTCCACTAGGCAATGTGCCACTGAATCAAGAGGCGATACAGGACCTAAAGCAACAAAATCTCGTATCCCTGTTGGATGAGGCTCATGCCCAGGAACACGGCATTGAGGTACACCTCCCGTTTCTGCAACTCACAGTGGGTTCGTTTGAACTCGTTCCGCTCGTCACCGGATCCGTGGATCCACAGATCGTGGCAGACATCATTGCTCATCAACTGACATCTCCAAATACACTCATTGTGATCAGTTCGGACCTAAGCCACTATTACGACTATGGCACGGCTCAGCGATTGGACCGGTTCACCGCCGACGCTATCGAAACACTTCGTCCCGAATTACTGGAGCCGGAGCATGCTTGTGGCCGAATCGCTATTCAGGGTCTTCTTCTCGTGGGACGAGACCGTGGTTGGTCGACGGAGACGGTCGATTTGCGAAATTCCGGCGATACGGCCGGGTCAAGAAAGGAGGTGGTCGGCTATGGAGCCTTCCTCTGCAAACCCTAGCAAATCGCGCTTCGACGAGACCGAACGCGAACTGATGCTGCAAGCAGCAGCAGATTCTATCGAATATGGTCTGCACCGAGGGTCGGCCTTTCCCGTGATTGCCGCAAAGTTTCCACCAAGCTTGCAACTCCACAGAGGCAGTTTCGTCACCCTCGAACGAGGACAAGAGCTGCGCGGTTGCATTGGAACACCTCGTGCCTATCGCCCACTCATCGAAGACATTGTCGAAAACGCTTTCGCGGCCTCCTGCAAGGATGACCGGTTCACACCCATTTTCTTCGAGGAACTCACTGATCTGACCATTCAAATTTCCGTGCTAAGCGAACCGGAACCCATGCAGGTCACAGACGAAGTCGATCTTGCCACCCAACTACGCCCAGGTATCGATGGTGCCATCTTGGAATCGAAGAACAAACGAGGAACGTTTCTGCCGAGTGTATGGGCACAATGTACCGACGCCAACGATTTTGTCCGTGCGCTAAAGCAAAAAGCAAATATTCCACCAGGCGAATGGCCGGAAGATTTGAGAGTGCACCGATACACAGTAGAGTCCATTCCCTAGCCTGCATTGTGTTGGGTGGATCAATCGGAGGGGAAACTCTTGCGGGATTACCATCTGTAGCAAGGATCGCCATCGCTAAGGGTTCAACCTGCTAATGTCCCATACCCCATCCACCTTCGTATACACCAATCGGTCATGTAACCGAAACTGCCCCCCCTGCCAAAACTCGATCCGCTCCGGAACCAACAAATAGCCCCCCCACCAATCCGGTAACGGCACGTCCTGTCCTTCAAATTGCTTGTCGAAATGGGCGACCTTAGCCTCTAGCTCACTCCGTTTGGCCAAAGGCGCACTCTGCTTCGATGCCCAGGCACCGATCTGACTTCCACGTGGTCGACTGTGGAAGTAGGCTTCGGATTCCTCCCTCACGATGCGGGCAACATCCCCTTGGATTCGAACCTGACGCTCTAGCTCAACCCAGAAAAACAACAACGAGCAAGACGGATTCCCATCCAACTCTCTCGCCTTGCGGCTGGTATAGTTCGTATAGAACACAAAACCACGGTCATCAAATGACTTCAGCAACAGAATCCGACTCGACGGACGCCCATCAGAGGACACAGACGACACAGTCATCGCGGTTGGCTCCAGCAAACCGGCCTCGTGAGCCTGATCAAACCAACGTCGAAACTGCTCAACCGGATTCGCTGCAACATCGACCTCGTCTAGGCCATGGAGGGACGATTTAATTTCCGCCAATCTCTCGCGCGACATCGCGAATTTTACCTCACGTTGGTAGCAAGTTGATTCAATGCACGATCCATCGCATGCCAACACATGGTGGCGCACTTCACTCGCATCGGATAGTTCTTCACACCTTCTAACGCCGCTAAATCGCCCAATTCATCGGTCGGAATCTCGCGCTCGCCGCGAACTAATTCCACAAACCCTGCAATCTGGCTTTTTGCGTCCTCCACCTGCATACCGATCAACGTCTCCGCCATCATCGAAGAACTGGCAACACTGATCGCGCATCCCTTCGCATCGTATCGAATATCGGTGATGACTCCCGCGTCATTCACGGAAGCCGTCAATCGAATCTGATCACCACAAGTTGGGTTCTCCTCATCCACCAAGGCCTCATCTTCCGCTAACGAAGCGGCGTGGCGTGGATTTCTGAAGTGATCGAGAATCGTGTCCTGATACAGGTCATCCATTTCCATGCGTGAAAAACTCCTGCGCCCGTTGCAACGACAGGACCAACTGGTCCACGTCTTCCTCTGTATTATACAAGTACAAACTCGCCCTGCTCAAGGACGACAAGCCAAACTTTTTGACCAAGGGTTGCACACACATATGACCAGCCCGAATAGCCACGCCATCCCGGTCGACAAACTGGGCCACGTCGTGCGGATGAATTCCCTGGACATCAAAAGAAATGGCACCACCTCGGTCCTCTGCCTCGCCATAGATCCTGATACCGTCCAAGTCGGAGAGTTGTTGCATCGCATAGTGGGTCAACTCTTTCTCATGCTCCAGCACCTGCTCCATACCGACCCTCTGTAGGTAGTCCACCGCCGCACCAAGCCCTACGGCCCCGGCAACATTCGGCGTGCCTGCTTCAAAACGGTGCGGCACATCGGCCCAGGTCGCTGACTCCCAAGTCACCTTCAGAATCATCTCCCCACCACTCATGTAAGGGTCCATCTCGTCAAATCTCTCAGGCTTACCAACCAACACACCAATGCCGGTCGGCCCTACCATCTTGTGTCCTGAAAAAGCGAGAAAATCACAGTCCAGATCCTGCACATTGACCGGTCCATGCGGCACACTCTGCGCACCGTCCACCAGGACCACAGCACCACAAGCATGTGCTTCCGCTACGATATCGCGAATAGGGTTGATCGTACCCAACAAATTCGACATGTGCGTGATGGCCACAAATTTCACTTTCGGGTTCAACAAATCTCGATACGCGGCAACGTCGAGACAACCGTCCTCTCGCACCGGGATCTGCCGGAGCACAGCTTGCCGTTCCGCCGCGACTCGCTGCCACGGTATCAGGTTGCTGTGATGTTCCATCTCGGAGACCAAAATTTCATCACCCGACTGGAGGTGTTTGCGCCCCCACCCAGCTGCGACCAGATTGATCGACTCGGTGGTACCACGCGTGAACACAACTTGACGTGGGGAGGGTGCACCAATGAAATCGGCAACTTTGCCCCTTGCACCCTCATACGCCGCCGTCGCCTCCCCAGCCAGTTCATGCAAGGCCCGATGCACGTTCGAATTGTGTGTCTGATAGTAGGCATTCACAGAATCAATCACGCATTGCGGTTTCTGCGACGTGGCCGCACTGTCGAGATACACCAGAGGCTTGTCGTTGTGCACCGTTCGCTGCAACAAGGGAAAATCTTGCCGCCAGCCATTGGCTTGACCCTTGAAAGAGTTTTTTTGTTTGGACCTTATAGCTGAGATACTCATTTTCTTACTGTGTTAAAATGCTGCAGGACGAGTCTGGTGAACAATCTCGACGGGATCCATCGTTACCGACTGGTGCCTCGTCCATTTTTTTACATCAGACTTTGATAAAAATTTTTCCGTCGTCCACCTTCACTTTATAAGACTCAACCGGACGCACAGCCGGCAAGGACAGAGCGGAGCCATTTCGAATGTCAAACCTTGCGCCGTGCAACGGGCACATCAACTCATACCCATCCAAATCGCCGTGTACCATGGTCGCCTTTTGATGAGAACACCAGGCGCTGATCGCGTAAAACGAACCGTCCACGTTGAACAAGCCGATCTGCAGGTTGCCGCCCAAATCAACCATCGTTCGGTCTGTGTTTTCGAAGTCCGTTTCTTTCGCCGCTTCAACCCACTTCTTCAAACGTCCGCCTCCACGCGCCCTGAACCTGTCTCTTTGTTGCGCCGGGATCCAACCGCTCCTCCAACACACGATGCACCCGATTCCGCACGAATTCGTAGGGGATACGATCTACAACTTCGTCATAGAAACCAAGAATCAGCATCTTGCGCGCTTCGTGATCCGAAATGCCTCGCGCTCGCAAATAGAAGATCTGTTCTTCGTCCACGTTTCCGATCGTCGCCCCGTGGCTACACTTCAAGTCATCTGCGTCGATCAACAATCCCGGGATCGTGTCTGCGATTGCGCCGTTCGAAAGAACCAGATTGTTGTTCGTTTGATACGCGTCCACCTTAACGGCGCCTGGCTTCGCTTGAATGATGCCACGATAGACGGAATGCCCTTGGTCCTGCACCGCACCTTTATACAACAATCTACTGTACGTATTGGGTGCCGAATGAATCTGCAGCGTGGTTTGATCCATGTGCTGATCACCATTTGTGAAAAACACGCCATCCAACTCGGCTGACGAGCCTTCCCCTGCGACATCACTGCCAAACTGTAGCTTCGAGACTTTGCTGCCAAGATTGAGGGCAATCCAATCGACCTGCGCATCACGTTGCACGATGGCCATGTCATGTTCGATCTGGTAACTGTTCGCTCCCCATTCCTGCAACGTGAGAAAACGGAAACGGGCCGCTTCAGCCACATACAGTTCCTTTGCATTGACCGACGCCATGGTCACCTTGTCAGCCGAACGGTAGTGCTCAACCATAGTGGCCTCGCTCTGTTCGCCGGCTATGACCAGAATCCGGGGCAGCAGCACGACATTGTCTTCGGTTTGTTCTATTCTCAGAAGAATCCCTTTTTCTAGTTTCATTTGCGCCGGAATATGTACAAACAGGCCTACATTCCAAAACGCACTGTTGAGAGCCGTGAACTTTTCGTCGTTCACCGGCAAGGCCGCCCCTTGCAGATGTTCCTCGACTAAGGCCGGACAAGTCTCTGCAGCATCGTCTAGCGACATCACTTGGATCGCGTTTTTGGCCAACAAGCCAGATCGATCGTCAATCGACATGACCTGATCCTTGACTGCAACCACCACATCGAATTGGTCATCCCATGCCTCAGAATCACCCACCGTTTCTGTCCGTTTTGCCTGTGGCAGGATGCGTACTGCTCCAAACGGAAACTGGGCCGGATCCGTCTTGCGCCATTCTTCATCACGTACAGTCGGCGCTGGTAAGCGGCCATAGGCCTGAAACGCAGCTTCCCGCTTGATCCGCAAAACACGGCTCTCATGGGACGTACTCTGTGCCGTGAAAGAAGCTTCATCAAATCCAGGAATGGCTTCCCGCATCGTTGGTTCTATTTCTATTGTAGTCATCGTCTATCTCTATAATTTCTATGGGTTTTCTAACCAATGCTGCCTTCCAGCTTCATTTCCAGCAGCTTAGTGGCTTCCACTGCAAATTCCATTGGCAACTGTTTAAACACTTCCTTACAGAAGCCGTTTACGACCAGATTCACCGCATTCTCCTCATCGAGTCCACGGCTTCGCAAATAGAAAAGCTGATCCTCCCCTATTTTCGTCGTAGTCGCCTCATGTTCAATGACAGCTGTACTGTTCTCCGCCTCGATATAGGGCACGGTATTGGCACTGCAGGTACTGCCAACCAACATCGAGTCGCAGATCGAATAGTTCCTGCATCCTGCCGCGTCCGGAAGCACCTGCACCAATCCACGATAAGTATTGGTCGACCGACCGGCCGAGATCCCCTTAGAGATAATGGTACTTTTTGTGTGGTTGCCGATATGAATCATCTTCGTCCCGGTATCCGCCTGCATTCTGTGGTTGGTCACAGCCACCGAGTAAAACTCCCCGACCGAATGAGCACCTTCCAGAATGCAACTTGGATACTTCCACGTAATGGCCGCCCCGGCCTCGACTTGGGTCCAACTGATCTTCGAATTCGCGCCGCGGCAATGGCCACGCTTGGTCACAAAGTTATAGATCCCACCCTTGCCCTCTTCATCTCCGGCATACCAGTTCTGAATGGTCGCATATTTGATCTGGGCCCCTTCTTCGGCAATCAACTCTACAACTGCGGCATGCAGTTGATTGGAGTCACGGGCCGGAGCCGTACAACCTTCCAGGTAGGAAACATAGGCGCCTTCTTCGGCAATGATAAGGGTCCGTTCGAACTGGCCCGTATCTTGGGAGTTGATTCGAAAATAGGTCGAGAGTTCGATGGGACAACGCACCCCTTTCGGCACAAACACAAACGAGCCGTCTGTAAATACAGCCGAGTTTAATGAAGCATAAAAATTGTCCGTATAAGGCACGACCGTCCCAAGATATTTTTTTACGAGATCCGGATGCTCTTTGATGGCTTCCGAAATCGAGCAGAAGATAATCCCCAACTCCTTCAGCATCGTCTGATGGGTTGTGGCAACAGACACACTATCGAACACGGCATCTACGGCCACGCCTTCAAATCGGCTCTGTTCGTCAATCGGAATGCCCAGTTTCTCAAAGGTCTTGCGAACCTCTGGGTCGATCTCGCCATCTTCCCCTTGAAAACGTTCGGTCATCTTCTTGGGAGCCGAGTAGTAACAGAGATCCTGGAAGTCGATCTCCGGATAGTCCAGCAGAGCCCACGTGGGTTCTTCTTTCTTCAACCACCACTTGAAGGATTTCAGCCGCCAGTCCATCATCCATTCTGGGTCGCCTTTCTTCGCAGAAAGCCTCCGAATGATATCTTCGTTTAAACCCTTCGGTAGTCGATCCTCGTCGATCTCGGTCGTAAACCCATACCGGTACTCGTCCTGTACCACCGCACTGTCGGTTTCTTGTTGGTTATCCATCACAAATCTCCTTCGATCAAACTGACACTATACGGCCAGCGCTTTACCAAAGTTCTCGCGCACCCAATCGTAACCTTCTTGTTCCAATTTCTTCACCACGTCTGGCCCGCCAGAGAACCCGACCTCTCCATCCATGAGAATGTGCAAGTGGTCTGGCTTGATATAGGTTAGGATCCGCTCATAATGAGTAATCACCAATAGGCCGAAGTCATTGCCAACGAGACGATTGACTCCCTTCGACACCACTTTCAGTGCATCGATATCCAGCCCGGAATCTGTCTCGTCCATGATGGACATGGCCGGGCGAAGCGTCAGCATCTGCAAAATCTCCATTCGCTTCTTTTCACCACCAGAAAAACCATCGTTGAGATAACGATTCAGAAAAACTTGATCGATGCCAAGGAACTCCATATCTCCACGCAGTTTCTTAAGAAACTCGCTCGCCTTGATCTTTTCTTCTGCGTGGACAGCATCATAGGCATGCTTCAGGAACGAAGCGACTGTCACACCTGGAATGGCCACCGGATACTGGAAGGCAAGGAAGAGCCCAGCCTGGGCCCGCTCTTCTGGGTCCATCTCAACGATGTTTTCACCTAGATAAATGATCTCACCCTCGGTGACCTCATACGCAGGATGCCCCAGGATCACGTTGGCCAGGGTACTCTTTCCCGACCCGTTTGGACCCATCAGCGCATGCACCTCTCCTTTGTTTACCGTCAGGTTCACACCCTTCAAAATCGGTTGATCGTCGATACACGCGTGCAGGTTCTTGATTTCAAAAAATACATTGCTCATACGTTACTTTCTCCTCGTTTCCTAAATATCAAATCCTAGTTCTAACTTGGCTTCCTCCGTCATCATCTCCGGGTTCCACATCGGCTCCCAGACGACCTGCACCTCAGAGTCTTCAACTCCCTGCATCGTGAGTAGATTCTCTTTCACCTGATGAAGAATGTAGGGTCCGAACGGACAACCTGGCGAAGTCAGGGTCATATCGACATGAACAAGATGCTCCTTTTGCTCCACCTTGTAGATCAACCCAAGATCCACAATATTCATATGCAATTCCGGATCAACGACATTGCGTAACACCTCACGAATGTCGTCTTCACTCCAGTTCACGCGCGGCTTCACCTCCGGCTCATTCACATTCTCACTCACAAGTTTACTCCTTGCTTGGCCTGGATACCGGACTCAGTGCGAAAGGCTGACAAAGGCAGTTCGTGGATATACGTACGAACATCTTCCTGAATGCGTTGGATCGGAGCCCGGATATTACAGGTATCATGTTGGCGACAGGTATCGGAACCGTCACAACATGGCACAATCAGGATGGGCCCATCCACCGTCTCAAGAACTTCTCCCACACTCAACGAATCAATCGGTCGCCTCAGACTATAACCACCTCGCGCACCTTTCACCGACTCCACGAAACCAGCTCGCGCCAGGGTTTGCATGACCTTTCCAAACAACTCCCCTGGTATGTGAAAGGTCTCCGCGATTTCTTTCGCACTGACAACAGCCCCGTCCCGTTGCCGATCCATATGCAACAACGCAATCAATCCATATTCGACTTTTCGACTCAGCTTCAACATCTGACTTTAATCCCGACCAAATTAGTCGTATTTTTGTCCATAAAAAAATCAACATTAGCCCGCCCCGGTGTACCAGGACAGGTTCTACTGATGATGTATGACGCTACTCTTGCCATTTTGGAATGTCAAGATCGGCGTGAACAAGCAAGAAACAGTCTGTCCCTCGATTGCGCGCCGCAGAGTAAACAAGTAACGGATGGAATTGACGTTGAAGCCGACACCAAGCGCATTTTTCGTCATGCGGACACTGTGTCCAGTCAATTTACCGTCTATCTATTTTCTTCCAAGGCATTCAGACGGTCTGTCAACAATTCGGTTTCAGCAATCAAGGCTTCATTCTGAGTTTTGAGTTCTTTGATACCCTCAACCAATACAGGAATGAGGCTTGGATAACTCACACCCAGATGCCCTTCCTCCATGTCCACAACACGAACAGCTTCGGGAACTACTTTTTGGACATCTTGCGCGAGAAGTCCAACTTCGACCCTATCTGGATGATCGACCATGTTGTAGTACACCCCATGTAAACCTTCTATTTTTTGCAGTGCTTTCGATACAGGATGTATATTCTCTTTGAGGCACCCGTCCGAAACATCGGTCATTGTGCCCGTATATTCTATGTCCCCCTGAACATCAAGTTCCGCGTTGCCCGACGTCGCGGTCAACTGCAATGCACCCTCTGAAATCCGCTTAAGCGTTACGTCTCGAGTCGCGTTGCCCGGGCCCCACATAAATTCTCCGCCAGCAGTCACGATGACCCGTCGAAAACTATCTCCATCTTGTCCACCGCCCATCATAACATCTCCAACGTCATTGCGAACAACAGTCAGAGCCACAGACCCATCATCGGTACCTCGAAAGAAACCTGTATTAAAATGATTTGGGCCCTCAACGATCCTACCAGTCCCTACGGTCAAAAGATGCCCTCTTTCTGAGGTCTTTACCTGCAATTTAGCCGTTGGATTGTCTACGCCAATTCCGACGTTACCACTGACTCTGGCAAGAGTGGTTGTACCATCTACATGAAGCTCTCCGTCAGCAAACACATTCAACGAACTCGACAGAACTACTATACTTAGGACAGGTACAAATTTTTTCATCGGCTTTCTCTACTTTTGTTATCTTCGCTCTACAACATGTGGTTGTTCTTCGGGCTCGGAATCCGGATCACTAGGTTAGTGTCGGTACTGGAAATAGTTACTGCCCCCCCTACAATGTGTAGGTTGTTACCTCTATTAGATTGGCCATAATCTGAATCTGGTGGTTTTTGGCCGTCCCCAAAGACCAGATCACGATACCGTCCCAGTGTCCTGAAAGCAGAGGATGTAGATCCTCCACTATACTGATCATTTCCGTTATCAGAAGCATCTACGTACCAATCTGGCCCATCACAAGGTTGAAGCGGGTTGTAATTGTTTTGGTAGTAATATCGCCAACAACCTGCGAGAGGCATGGAAACATGTTGCGTATCAATATCATCCTGATTATCGAGCTCAGGGTCCACAACATAGTTAGGGCTGAAGGTCATAAAACCACCATCGCCAAACTGCATTTTTGACATTTTGTGATATAAGTTTGTTGCATAGGTCTGATCGGAGGCATTCCCCTTACGCCCCCAACGGGCATACTGGAAAGCAGACGACATTTGCGCCATGCCTTCCAACCAAATCCCTAGATCATAGGCCAACCCGCCAGTCGCGTTAGTCCCATGACCTTCAAACCAAGTGGTCCCTGAAACCTTCGTGCCATTGATAATATCCCATCCAGGCTGATTGGTCGCGTATGAGCCATGACCACAAAACTTCCGATCGGTAGACATCACGAAATCCAAGGCATCCGTGATATCTTCCTGTTCGTTGTTGTTCGTCCAACCTCCCCATAGCATCGGACCAAATGCAAGATTGTACCAAGGCTGATTATCCACAGCAAATGAAACACCGTCGGATTCACCTGCCATATTTCCCGTCCTCCAAATAGCGGTTACGAACACATTATCGTTCGTATTCCACACTTTGTTTTTTGCAAAATTCGCAACCCAACTGGCTCGCATGGCATAGGTAGCGGCAGTGTTTTCGGTTAGACAAGAATCGGGGATCATAGAAGCCATAGCGAGCATCGTATACGATGCACATTGATGTTCACTGATGAACTTTTCAAACCTGTCCCAGTCTTTACTAGTATCGTCATACGAACTACCCTGGATACCCCCTTTGCATCCATGATTCGTCGTCGTCTGCTGGAGTCCTATGATGTAGTCGGCTAGTCTGTCCAAGACCCTGGCATAAGATAGGTAGTTGGTGTCTTCTGCCGGATTGGTGATTTGCAAGTACCGCCCCAGCGCCACCCCGTACCATGCATTGTTACTGGTTTGGATGTCCTTGTCTTCGGTGGAGTGTTCTTTAGTTTCCCAATCAAATGACATGGGGAAACTATTGGTTCTGTGGTCTGGACCGTCGGTATATTGGAAGGCATTGATCGTATCGAAGATACCACGGGCACGATCCAAATCCTCTTCATTCCTAGTTGAAACATAGCTATCCATAAAAACTAGGGCGGCAAGAGCATTGGCATAAAGAAAACTTCGACGGCTCGCGCTGGGGGTATTGCTTCGAGAAATTGGTACTACAAAATTGCTTAGCAAGCCTGTATTTGGGTGAATCTGACTCCTTAAGAAGTCCAATTCGTCCTCGAAGGATTCAGATGCATTGTCTCTAATAGTAATCGTCGACTCACCACTTATTGTAGTATTCGAATCGTATTCTGCGATGAGTGTAAAATTACCGGAAGCTCCCTGATTAAGAGCAACCCAAGCATCTCCCACCCCGTTCATAAAATCCACTTGCAGACCGGGAGAGTCAATGCTGGTCTTGTTGGAGCTTGTTTCGTAAACCGTGCAACTATTATTCTCAGAACCAACAATAAGCCCATTGGTATCAACGGCCGCTACAGTTAATTTAAACTTGGCATCATCAACAACCTGCGGAAGGTTAGTTGAATCTCCTTGCCATCGATTGGGGTTTGTAATGACCAAATGATCCACTGACGAACCCACTGTAACAGCTGTTATACAATCTATGACATTTGTCCGAGGTTCATTGCCCAACAAACAATTTCTTGCCAAAATGATTCCGAGTGTTTTTACGTTCTCTAATACACTTGTAAAACTGTTCCCATTTGTACTATTTCCCCCGTTTCGAAAAAATAGTTCGGTTGCCAGCGGTACGACTATTTGTACGAAACTGGAACCATTGGTATCCATAGGGTCAGAATACACGGTAGACATCGTCGTACAATATTCCGGTTTCAGTCTAAATATATCATTTTCATCGTTGTTCTCACCAAAACCATCTGAAAGTTCCAAACAAATCGTTCGAACGAAATCCTGCTGAAAGCCCTTAACCCAGAAACTAATCGCATCTTTGTCGGAAAAATTTTGGGCGTCACTGAATTTTTTTTGAGCCATATTTCCCCAGGGTTGCCCACCACTTGTGGCAAACAATAGAGCGTTGGTTCCATTCTTCGTGAACTCCTGATGGTTGGTTGTACTGTCTCCTGTACCTCCCCCCCAAAAAAACCAGGTCCCCGTAAGCACATTGCTGCCTCCTTCAAAGTCATCAATGACAATGTCTTGTGCAGAAACATCGATCAAACTAGAAGCGAGGATGACACAGGAGTAAAAAATACCCCAAATACACCTCTTGCACCATGTCTGGACTTCGATAACGACCACAGTACCGCGTTGGTAGCAACCCGAAAGCCTTCTTGTCAACGACAAAAAAAGAGGGATTTTCGCAAGGGTACAGGAGTTCTGCATAGTGCACGGCTACCATTGGGAAAGCGCCACGTTCGGCATGACCACCTTGTTGCCAACCGTCTCAACTTGACATCCTATGTCCCTCGGAAGAAATCAAATCGGATCTACTTCTCGCTACAGGACGCCCCAAACGCGAAGCAGGAATAACAACGATGATGCCGCAACATGACCCTCACGGACATGCTTTCAGTGAGTGTCGAACCGAGATCGTAGTCTTCATCATCGTCCACCAGCGTACATGCGTAAACACGTACCTTGCCACCCTTCTTTAAAACAAACCTCGTATAATGACACATGTAGTTTTTGCGGGCTTCTTCCGTCTGGTAGCTGGTCATGCAATGTTCTGTGATCTCCGGTACATCCGGCAAACTACCTGGCTGAAGAAAATCTGGAAAACTCACAATATTGATCATCGCCGAAACACCGACGTCATCTAGAAAGGGTCGAAACTGCTCATCCACCCGAATCACGTTCTCGTCTTTGTCACGTTGCCGCGCAATCGACACGTCAAAGCCTGCTTTGTGTAACCGAGCGAGCATGCTCAAAGCGCGTCGGAAGTTCCCTGGTCCACGGTCTGCGTCATGACGTTTCTCATCTGGGTAGTCGATACTGATGCGAAACTTCACAGGCTGCGGCTTCTTCAACAGATCCAACACCTCATCCATGCGATTCAACAGTGGCTCCGTCCCATTGGTCAGCACAAGGCACGGACGATGATCCAACCCATAGCTCAGGATCTGGACAAATTCGTCGATGACAAACGGTTCTCCACCCGTAAACGAGAACTGTTCCACGCCCATCGTCAGTGCTTCATCCATGAATGGCTTCGCATCAGAAAACAACAACGGGTTGATGCGATTGTCACCCGGCTTTGACCCTTCCAGACAGAAGGGACATCGCAAGTTACACGTCGTCCCCGTGTGAAACCACAATTCGGTTAGTCGGTTTGCGTCGACATAGCCACGTGGCTCGCCAGTCGATGTCCGCAACCAGTCTTCGTTCTGGAGATGGTGGTGTGTTTGTTCATTTTTCAAATCGAAAACCTCCTTCCCTTCAAGCGGAGTAGGACGAATTGAAAAAACACTCACGATGAATGCATGTGATCGGCACATCTTGGCTTTCCAACCAGGTTGTGACGTCGTCAATCATGTCGTCCAGGCCACACAGATAATAGTGGATATCCGCGGCACAGGGCATATCGTCTAGTAGTTCTGTGACTCTACCTCGATGATGCCCGTTCGCTTCTTCCTGAGAAACGGCAAGTCTCACATTGCAACCAGCATGTAGCCATTCCAAATCCACCGCATCCTTCAGCTTTCGCACACCATACAAGCACTGCAACGGAGGCCGTTCAGGCAAGCTGCGGAAGTGGGACAGAAACGGTGAAATACCTGTACCAGTCGCAACGAAAACAAAGGCCTTCCCATCCTCTCTAGGGCCAGGACGGAACCACCCGAACGGTGGGCTCACCTTGATTCGATCACCTGGCTTTCGCTCCGCCAGCCACGGACTCACCTGGCCGTCCGACATACGCCGCACCACAAAACGCAACAGACTCTCGTCTATGCCAGATGCCATACTGTATGGACGTGACGTTTTCTCATCCTCCCCAAATAGCGCCACGCAATCGCCCGGCACGAATGTCATCCCGTTTTTCTTGAGCTGCAGCTCAAAAATCTCGGAGCTGTGCCACAACACGTCAGCAACTTCATAGTGGTCTTCCATAGAACAATCTCGGACATAGTCGAGAATTCGGCAACATTCTTACAGGCGACGGTCTTCCGGCAAACAGGACCCGTCGTACCGCCACTCACGGCATTTGGCTGTTGAGAGCCTACTTTGCAGCCACAGCATACCCCCCATCAACAGAAGCAACGGGATACTATGCACCGGCTCAACGAACCCATGAAGAAGTTCGTTTTCGACCAGTTGCCCGTGACCTGGATGGGCATAAACTCTGCCGGCAACCCCTGCGATGCCGCCAATAGATAGGATTACTTTTTTCATTGAGTCCTGTCCTTACGTTTGATCCATGAAGGCGTCAATGTGCTGCGGAACGAGGGCGCTTGTCAATGCCACACGTTTGCCCACTGAGTTCCGTGTGAAAACAAGTGGTATTACTTCTTAATCGGAACGGTTTTCCACCCGTTGATCGACTCGGAGAAGTCTCGCGCAGTCATGCACCAGACCACGACTTTCTTTCGGGCGTAGTAGTCTGGGTTCCGCTTCCAACGCCTGAACAGATCGACCCGGACCGACGTCGAACCAGATCCCTTCGTTCCGATCAGATCCACCGGAAAACCCAATTCATAGGCCAATTGATCTGGAAGACCAGCCCCACGCACGTGCATCTCGTTGCCAGCCTGGAAGACGAGACAATGGCTGTCGCCCATCAACAGGACTTCGCTCTCCTTCGTCGGCTCAACCACGTTGCCATCCGGATCGGAAATAAAACGCAAGTTCAGGATCTCCTTTTGGATCGATTCATCCTTGAGCGCTCCCCACAAGTCACCGCGTATTTCGGTTGGCTTGACCTTTGCACGAAATTCGGTTGTCTTGTGGCTCTTGAGCCAGTCCTGATTTCCCACTTTCCCAAGAAGCTCCTGCGCCGCAATCTCACAGCTACGTCCCGACCAATGTGTATCCTGCTTGCAATACAGCGGGTCACCGCCCTTTCCACGCTCTTCACGGAATCGATCCGTCAAATCCAACACATCCACACCTTGCTCCCGCAAATGTGTGTAGAAAGCCTGATGAAACACATCGATGCGACGTCCGGGTTCTATGCCATCCGCCAACTGCTCGGGATAGATCGCAGCTTTGGGCGGGACCGGCATCAGGATCAGGTGAACACCCTCACCTTTGAGTTGGTTGTTAAAATCCACAATGGCCGGAATCGGATCCGCGTTCTCTGGCTTCCCTGCCCTGCTGACGGCAGCCGCATCCTCTCCCCAAAACCTGCCCACACCGAGATGTCGCAATTCTGCACCCATAAACAACCAGCCGTCTCGTCCCTGCACAGTCATGGTGCCAGTTGCTTCTGCCTCCGTGGCTAGATTGGCACATCGTTCAAAGAACGGATTCTGGTTGCCTGTCTCTGCGCAACCGACCCAGCCGACGAGCGACGTCACCGCGACTAACACTCCACACCGTACATGCATTATTTCAATTCTCCCCAACAGGGTTCTTCTAAGTCAATCTCATCAATCGTGCTACGATTGATACTTCCAACCTCGTCTTCTACGTCGTACCAGTTCGACAAGCGCAACGTCACATGTTGACCTGTCATCAACCTGGCCGCATCCGTCCATTTATTCTCCTTCATACTCCTCATATAAACCTGCGCTTCGTCACCGGCCAAAACCCGACCTTCCACCACCGGAAGCAACTCGCGCACATGCAGGGTTCGGATATGATCCTTATAGGGGACAGATCCTGGCGAAGGCACGGGACTGGCCTCCACGATCACGCCTTCGACCTCCACCGACTCGGATTTGTTCAACACAAGAAACCCTTGTACTGATTTCACAGTGTTTGAACCTCCCCTTTTTTGCCCCAACTTCATATCCATGAGTTTCCAGTCTCCAACAGCCAGCTCGCGCGCGGCGAACGCCCATACCACGACCTTTTTTCCAGCTAATCGGTCGCGGCCACTGTTCAGTTCTTGCATCAATGTCAAACGCGTCGCATGGGCCCCGGCATCATTCTGGATAATCGTATCGATTGGCGCCTTCAGTTCGTAACTGAGTTGTTCAGCAAAACCAGCCGCCTGACCCCAATCCATGTCGTCCGCAGAATAGATATTGCTGAAACTGTCCCCCAACAACAGGACCTGCGCGTCTCGATCGCTTTTCCAGAGAGAACCATCATCGGACACTTGCCGAATCTCGACCATTTCATGGTCATAGAGTTTTTGGTCCGCTGGCAGCTTGAGCATCTGGGCAATATCACCCAGTGCCGCGACCTGGACCGGTTGCGCGTTGAACATCTTGCTGCCTCCTAAAGACCTGTCCAACTCGACCAGACGATCCGCCAATGATGCAGCACAGACCTGCATAGCCTGAGGAGTCCAATGTGTATCCGTGTGCAGGTACGACTCACCCTGCAAGCTCATCAACAAAGCGGACGGATCGACATAGGGAATGCCAAGCGCGTCAAGTCGTTGTAAGAACTCTGGGATCGAAGGGTTCTGCAAAGACGTCTCTCTGCCTTGGTAGTGACCTGACAATCGTTCTGGATGGATAGATGCTTTGACGGGAACCGGTAGCAACACAAGGGCCACGCCACGTTCCGCCAACTGATCGCGAAACTGTTCAATGGCAAGCAGGGGATCCGGTTGCGGTGGATCCTGCCATTCGTTGCCTGACCGGGAGCGACGCAGAAGTTGCTTCCTGTTCAGGAACGCTGGTCCCATCACAGAGTCTAGGCCAGGTCGGTAAAAAAGCCATTGATCTTTGCCCAAGTAAGCCTGCTCATTGCCTAACCCGGTCCAGGCACTAAAAACATGTTGCATCGGTGGCAGCAGTTTCTTTTCGAAGAAAGATGTCTTCTCCAGTTCGGTCTCATAGTCGTTGATTTCCTCCAGCAAAAAACGGTTCGCAGCAAACAACTTATCCACCACAGAACCATCCTGCTCATGGAACTTGGTCCGGGCCTGACCAACCTGGTGGAGAAGTTCCATGTACTGTGGCAAACTGCTCCTTTGTTCATCCGCTGGGCCAGTTCCTTTCTTTCTCGTTTCGAGTAGGGTTTGCGACAGAGGAACGACGATCAACGTCAGGAGAAACATCAGGACCAGCAGCCACGCGCATCCCCGCGAGATCTCCGTGTGACCGACCTCGATCTTGGCCATTTCTTCCCGCGTCAAATTTTTCTTTGTTCCACTCATACGCATCTAGAACTTGAAATAGATGAAAGGATTATAAGCCTGCGTGGTCAGCACCAAAATGGACACCCAAAACAGGATCCATGTGATCATGATCTTCCCCATCGAGAGGCGACGTGTCCAATCCCAGGTCTGTGGACAAGTCCACACGACAACACCGGCAATCACCATCATCACCACATAGTACGGCTGATAGATAATGCCACGCACCAGCCAGGCCGAATCCCTAACCTCGGTCAACCCCAACATGGTGCCGCAATACTGGATGGCGCTCGACATATCTTCGGCCCGAAAGAACACCCAACTAAACAAGACCAGCAAATAGGTGATTAGAATCCGCATCGGAGCCGGTAACCTGCGATAGAAAGAGTCCTTTCCCTGGAAACGTTCAAGCGCCAACATACCTCCGTGGATGCCTCCCCAGATCACAAAATTCATCGAGGCCCCATGCCACAAACCGCCCAACAGCATCACCAGTGCAAGGTTGACATAGGTGCGAGCTGACCCAAGTCGATTCCCGCCTAAAGGAATATATAGATAGTCCCGCAGCCAGGTTGACAGACTGATGTGCCAACGTCTCCAAAACTCCGTGATCGACTTGGACAGATAGGGCGAATCAAAATTTTTGGGAAACACAAACCCGAGCATCAGGCCAAGCCCAATCGCCATATCGGAGTATGCACTGAAATCAAAATAGATTTGAAAACTGTAGCCGATCACACCGACCCACGAATCAAGTACCGTGGCCGAATCGGCATCAAATACAACATCTGCCACCTTGCCACAGGGATTCGCCAGGAGGATTTTCTTGGCCATGCCCAAGGAGAAAAACGCTACTCCCCGGGAAAATTTTGTCAGTGTATGGCTTCGGGAGCGGAGCTGGTCTGCCACCTCTTGAAATCGGATGATTGGACCTGCCACCAACTGTGGAAACATGGATACATAACAGGCAAAATCCGTGAAATTACGAATCGCTCGGGCATGGCCACGATAGACATCGATCGTGTAGCTCATCGACTGGAACGTATAGAAACTGATACCCAGCGGCAGGGTCACACGAAGCGCCACATCTATTTGCAACGCATCCCAACCCATGACACCGACCAAAGAATCAAAAGAATCGGTGAAAAAATTGAAGTACTTAAAGAAGCCTAGCAGCGTCAGATTCGAACAAATGGAGACAATGCAAGCCACTCGTTGCACCCGGGTTCGTTTCCCTTCCTCGTCCAAGAACGGAATCTCGCCCTTCCCCCACTTGCCCCACTGTTGACTGATAAACAGGCCACACACATAGTCGATCAGCGTGGACGTAAACATCAGGACAACGAACAGCGGATTTGCCCAGCCATAGAACACATAGCTCAGAATCGTAAGCATCAAGTGTTTGCCGAACCGTGGAACGGCGTAGTAGAGCAGCAACGCCAAAGGAAGAAAGTAAAACAGAAATAGATGTGAGCTAAAGACCATGACAAGACGACTTCTACTGGAACAGATCGGCTCGGGTTACACCATAGCCCACTCTCGTTTGCAAGCCGATTACCGGTTCAGGTTGTGCCGCTGTTCACGGTTAACCCTCAAATCTCACACTTCTTTTTCTATGAGTGCGGATAGAACCACCATGACGGCACGAAATCCAGTTTGCAGGTTGTCCATACGGCTTCACCGTGCGAAGTGCATTTCGCACCGACCTGGCAGCTCTCTCCACACTCTCACGACGAAGAAGTGTGAGAGTTGCGGGTCAAGGGATGCTCAGCACTGACGGCGAATCCACGACCAAGCACCAAGCAAGTCGGGCGTACGGGGCCGCCCTCCTACCTCTTTTTTGTGCAATTTGCGTGTAGGGCGGCCCCGTATGCCCGATCTTTATTCTTCTCCCACAGAGTCCCTCGTACATGGTTACGATGCCAGGTTGACCCCAGCCCGAATGGAACGAAAAACTTACTGCGCTAGTAGAGACGGAAGAATTCAACCATGGGTTTGCCAGTCCTTCCTGTGGTTAACCGAATCTCCGGTCCTCGAACAGGGTCGCGGAACAAAAGTTCCACTACGTGGCAAGTCTTGTCCAACCCGTGGACACTTCGATTCGCACCTCCGACTCCCGACCTCCGCCCTCCGACCTCCGACTTCTGTCCTCCGACTTCTGTCCTCCGATATCCGTCCTCTGTCCTCCGATATCCGTCCTCTGTCTTCCGACTTCCGACCTCCGACCTCTGTCTTCCGTCCTCTGTCTTCCTCAATTCTCCCTCTTTCTCCTTCTCCCCTCTTCCCATTTGATCTATACAAGTTGCCCCTTTTCCCACCAACCCAAAGGAGAGCAAACCACACAGTGAAACTGGTCGTTCAACTGCCGGCCCTCAATGAAGAGAAGACAATTGCAGATGTGCTGCAACGTATTCCGCACGATATCCAAGGCGTGTCCGAGGTACTGGCTTTAGTCGTGGATGACGGCTCGACAGACGATACTGGCGCTCTAGCCAAAGCCCAGGGAGCACTCGTTGTGCGACACGAAAAACCGCGCGGCGTAGGTGCTGCATTTCGGTCTGGCCTCACAAAGTCCACTGAACTCGGAGCTGACATTGTCGTGACGATGGATGCCGATGGACAGTTCGATCCGGAAGACATTCGCACGCTGATCCAACCTATCTTACAGGAAGAAGCCGACTTCGTGACCGGGTCTCGATTCGTGAACAAGGGTTTCATTCCTGACATGCCTCGTGTCAAGAAGTGGGGCAATGACCTGATGGCGCGCTGGATCAGTTCGCTCACGGGCAACCGTTTTTACGACGTCTCCTGTGGTTTCCGCGCCTATTCGAAGAATGCTTATCTGCGCCTCGTCCTAACGGGTGACTTCACCTATACCCACGAAGTTTTTTTGGCCCTCGCTTTTGCACGCATTCCGATCCAGGAAGTTCCGGTGCATGTAAGAGGTGTAAGGGAACACGGCACATCACGCGTCGCGAATAGTATCGTCCACTACGGATGTCGCACCGCACTCATTATTCTCAAGACCTACCGTGACTACAAACCACTGAGATTCTTCAGTTGGCTGGCCGGCACCTCGTTGATTCTGTCGTTCTTCTTCTTCTGCTTTCTACTCGCGCACAAAATCCAGACGGGCGGGTTTTTCCCACACAAATGGGCCGGTTTTGTCGGAGGCGCGTTCATTGGCGCTTCCCTCATCCTCTTCCTCGTGGGAGTCGTGGCCGAAATGCTTGACCGATTGCGTATCGCTCAGGAGGAATCGCTGTTTCGGGTACGCCGAATCGAGGGAGAGATGCAAGAGCTTCGGGATAGACTGGATCCAGGGGAATAGTTGAGAGCGGAGGTTGGATTCCCTCACTCTTCGTCCCCACTCTTCGTCGAGAACTAGCCCAAGTTCGTCAGAATTGGAGGGTGAAGTTGGCTAATTTTGAAAAAACAAGGGGTTTATACGGAGGAGGGTAAATTTTTCGCCACTACATTTTCGATTCGTTTTGGCATCTGTGGTAGTTCCAGACCCAAGTGGTGGAGCAACTCGGACACAGAGCGGTCGGGACGGGCGACAACCCGCAGGCAAAGTTCTCCCGCATCGCGTACCGGAAGAATGACATCCATGGAGCGAACCGTAGCCACTTCCTTGAGCAACTGACGCGAGCAATTGCCGAGCCCCTTGGTATCCATCCACATTTCAAGCGTTCGCCATAACGATAGGGTCAGAAAACATACGAGGATATGGGCTTCAACCCGCTCGGTTTTCTGATGAAATACTGGGCGTAGATTCAAGTCGTGTTTCGAGACCCGGAAGGC
>JAVJHY011625853.1:0-46296 GCA_035593235.1 Phascolosoma agassizii
ACCCCTTAGGATGTTCCCCTTAGCACACACGGGTAAGCATCCATCGCGTCAGTAACGCCCACGGAGCAACAATGTCCGCAACTCTTCCGCTCCTTAAAGGGACGCTCGATCTACTGATCCTGAAGGCATTGAGCGTGGAGTCGACACACGGCTACGGCCTGGCAGTGTGGATGGAACGCGTATCCGAAGGGGAAATCGCCGTAGAAGACAGCGCGATTTACCAGGCGCTACGGCGACTGGAAGGACGTCGGTTCGTTGAGGCGGAGTGGGGCCTTACCGAAAACAACCGACGTGCCCGCTACTACAGCCTCACTTCACGAGGCCACGGACACCTCGCGAAAGAGGCGACGACGTGGATGCGTTACACCCAATGGGTGACGGTGATGTTGCAGGCTGACGGCGGAATTCCGGGATAGAGCAAGCAGATGGCGATACGGAAGATCCTGAGGCTCCTCTCTCGCACAACGCGCGATCGCAAGCGGGAGCTGGATGAGGAAATCGAGACGCATCTTGCCCTCCGGGCTGCGGACCTCGAGGCGACGGGAAAGTCGCCTCAAGACGCCCGGACCGAGGCGGAAGCGCGATTCGGAGACATCGAGCGCGCGAAGAGCCAGCTTTATGAGGCAGCGGAGCGGAGGGACCGACGTCTGACTTGGGCGGAGCGCATCGATGACGTCCGCCGCGATGTGAAGGTGTCACTACGTAGGATGCGAGCCCACAAGGGAAGATCAGCTCTCACGCTGGGGATCTTCGCCCTCGGGATCGGGCTCACCACGGCGATGTTCACCATCGTCGACAATGTCCTGATCCGAGCACTGCCTTTTCCCGACTCCGAGCGACTGGTGGAACTCCAATCGGTGGCGGAAACTGGCGAGCCGTTTTCCCAGGTCTCGATGGGCAACTGGTTCGACTGGCGGCGAGAAAGCTCCTCGCTGGCGCGCACCGGTCTCTATTGGACGTATCGAGCAGCTATCGATCTCGATGCCGAGGTTGTGCGCGTCGACGCAACCCAAGCTATAGGCTCGTTCTTCGAGACTCTGCAGCTCCCAATGCAGGTAGGTCGGCCGTTCACCGAAGACGACGGACAGTCGTCTGCAAACGTGGTGGTCGTCAGTGAGGGACTGTGGCGCCGAACCATGGACGCAGATCTAGATCTGTCGGACCGGGTCATGGTAGTGGACGGGAAAGAGCGACAGGTCGTAGGGGTGGTGGCTCGGGGCTTCGAGTTTCCCGAAGGGGTCGACGTCTGGATCCCCGGCGCCTTTCGGGCCCAGACCGGTGGGTCCCGCAACAACATCAACTACAGAAGCATCGCTCGGTTGACGAACGAAGTTTCGCTCAAGCAAGTCGAGGCCGAACTAGCCGGAATCGCCAATGGGATTCGAGAGCGGGATCCCGAAGGAGTGTACTCGTACGGCGTGGGGGTGCGTCCACTGCGTGAAGCGGTCGTGGCAGGCGCGGCTACAAATCTGCGGGTACTCATGGGCTCCGTGCTGGTCGTACTGCTTATCGCGTGCGCTAACCTGATGGGCCTCGGATTCGCTCAGGGTCGGGAACGAGCCGATGAGGTCGCCGTACGCCTTGCGTTGGGGGCCGGGCGCAGACGCTTGATGCAACAGTTCGCGACGGAGCAACTTCTGCTGGGGTTGGTGGGCGGAGCCATCGGTCTGGCGTTGGCAGGGTGGGGGACGAGCCTGGCTGTGGCGCGTCTTACTCATGTGCTCCCGCGTGCCGAAGAGGTGGCCCTAGACTGGCGCGTTGCGGGGGTGTGTCTCTTCCTGTCGGTGTTCGCCGGGCTAACGTCGGGTCTCTTGCCGGCCTGGCGAGCGTCAAGCGGTGAACCTGCGGTCTTCCTGTCACGAGCGCGCACCGTCCGTGGAGGCCGTGGGATGCCGGGTGCTTCTCTGGTCGTGGCAGAGATCGCCTTCACCGTGCTTCTCCTTACGGGCGGAGCGCTTCTCGTGCGCAGCATGGGAGCCCTCATGAGTCGGGATCTCGGCTTCGATGCCGCCGATGTCGTCACAGTGGACGTGGCACTCACGACTCCGGAGTATGCCGCGGATCCCGACAAGGTTGTGTCCTATTGGACGAGGATGCTGGCTGGCCTGCACACGGTCCCCGGCGTAGAGGTGGCCGCTGCGGGGACGGGGATCCCGACGGGGGTCGGTGGCGCGACCTTCATCGGCTTGCCCGACGATCCCGAGTCGGAAGATGGGGCTCGCTACCGCGTGGTGAGCGAAGGGTACTTTCAGACCCTCGGCGCGAGGCTTGTGGAAGGACGCTCTTTCGGCCCCGAAGATGAGGTCGGCTCGGGGCGGGTCGTGGTCGTGAATCAGACGATGGCGGAGCGTTATTGGCCCGGCGGAAGCGCGTTAGGCCAGACTGTGTCAGCACGTAGCATGGAAAGCTACTGGTTCGGCGGCACCGCCCCTTGGCTCACGGTCATAGGGGTCGTAGCCGACATCAGACAATACGGATTCGAAGACGATCCCCGTTCCACGATGTTCAGGCTCTACCGTCAGATTCCCCAAATGGCCACCGCGCTGACAGCGGTGGTACGAACTCAACCCGGTCAGTCGTCCCGGATGGTCAGTTCCATCCGCGAACAGGTGCGTTCAACCGACCCCAGTCTGGCCGTTGAAGCTGGACTCCTCGAGTCACGAGTTCGGAGCCTTTTGGCAGAAAGGCAGTTGGTAATGTCCATCATTCTTTCCTTCGCGTTCATGGCGCTCGCCCTGGCCTCGTTGGGTATTTACGGACTGCTGGCTTTCGCAGTCGCGACACGCACGTCGGAGTTGGCCATTCGTGCGGCCCTGGGCGCGAGCAAGGCTCAGCTCGTCGGCATGGTTCTACGCGGAGCGGTGATCGTCGTTCTCGCGGGGGCCCTCCTGGGAGCGCTTGCAGTGCTGGTGGCGAGGGGGGTGCTTACGTCTCTCCTAGTGGACGTCACCCTCTCCGACCCGAGTAACTACCTCGGCGTCGCGGTGATTCTGCTCATCGTTGCACTCATTGCGGTCCTCGCGCCTGCGTTGCGGGCCGCGCGCATGGATCCAATGGACGCGTTGCGCACGAGCTAGCCGGGCTTTTTCGTGTAGCGAAACGGAGACGCCAGGGAGGAGGCTTGCATTATGCCCAAAATGGATATACTCATTTTGGGAATAACACCCCTCTCCAAGAAGCGCGGGAAGAATGGCGACTCCAAACGCACACAAACCCCTTCGTGCCCGGGAACAGTGGATCTTGGCTGCTCTCGCAGAGGCACCACTCCACGGTTATGCCCTGATGGAGACCGTGGCGCACATGTCGGGGGGGGCTGTCCGTCTCGGCGCGGCAACGCTCTACCGGACCCTCACCGCACTGAACGAGCGCGCCCTGATCGCGGTCGCGGCGGTTGAGCCTCGTGGCGAGCGAACTCGAACGCGGTGGAAGATCACATCGTTGGGCCGCTCGACGTTGTACTTCGAGGCCGACCGTCTTGAAGCCCAGACCAAGAGGATCCGCGCAGCGTTGAAAGGGGGCGGCTGAATGACACCGGTGCGCTTGCCCTTCCTGCTCGAGTTGGCGCTGCGCGCGTATCCGCCGTCGTTCCGGGAATCTCACGGATCCGACGTCAGGGACGTGATCGTTAGCCAGGCCGAGCACGCCCGGGCCTCGGGGAAGGGAAACACGGGAACGTACGCGACCGCATTGTTGGATCTACTAATCAATCTCCCACTGGAATGGCTCGCTGTGCTTCGGCCCGGAGAGCGGCGAAACGGGGTCGACACCCTCGCTCGCGACGTTCGGTTTTCGATACGGCGACTGCTCCGGACCCCAGGGTTCACGGGCGCCTCCATACTGAGCCTAGGCGTCGGGGTTTGTGCAGCTACCATGGTCTTTGCGCTGGTTCGGACCGTTCTGTTTGACCCGCTACCCTATCCTGACTCCGATCGACTCGTTGTCGTTTGGGAGTCCCGGAACGGTGAGGACGTTTCCGTTGCTTGGCCGAACTTTCGTGATTGGCGTGAGTCGGTCTCTACGGCCGCACTCGCAGCGTTCGGCCGCGAGAGCGTGAATCTGACTGGCGACGGGCCGGCGCAAAGGCTGCGGGGGTTACAGGTCACCTCAAACCTGTTCGACGTCCTCGACGTCAGCCCCTTCATCGGGCGTCCTCCCGAGCGCGAAGGGGAGGTCGCGCTGACCCACGGCATTTGGACCACTCGCTACGGCGCTGACGAAGCGGTCTTGGGTCGAACGATTCTGTTGGACGGCACCGGATGGACAGTCGTTGGCGTGCTGCCCAGCGGCATTCAGTTCCCCGACGGAATCGTGCTCGGTGCGTCGGACGTGTATATGCCGCTCGAGCCCACGCCGGCCGAGTATGAAGACCGGGGCTCTCACCCTGGATTGACCGCGATCGCCCGCTTGCATGACGGCCGCACGCTGGCTGAACTCCGTTCTGAGCTGGATGCAGTCGCGCTGGCCCTTGCCGAAGCTTACCCCGACTCAAACGGTCGGTCGGGTGTCATGACCGAGGAAGCGATCGCCGTAGTTACGGGTGATTTGAGAAGGCCACTCGCATTCTTGGCGGGCGCCGTCGTGTTTCTGCTTCTGGCAGCGGTGGGCAACGTCGCCGGGTTAGGACTCACGCGTACGGTCGGCCGAGCCAAGGAGTGGGGTGTACGCTCAGCGCTGGGTGCCAATCGCCGACATGTCGTGGGTCAGGTGGGCCTGGAGTACCTGGTCCTGGGCGGGTTGGCGTCTGCGTTGGGCCTGTTCGCCAGCCTCGTCCTGCTGCCCCGTCTAGCGATGTGGCCTCCGATCGCTTCGACAGGCCTTTCGGGTTCGATCGGGCTCCTCGACGCGTTTGCGGGGCTCGCTGTCGGACTTGGGGCGACCCTACTTGTCGCTCTCGGTCCTTTGCTAAGGGCGCTGCGCGGGAACAAGACCTCATTGACTGGCTCCCGCGTGACGGCACCCGTTCGCACACGTGAGATACTTGTCGTATGCCAGCTTGCCCTCGCGACGGTGTTGGTGGTTTCCGCTTCGACGCTGGGACGGAGCATGCTGCGCATCTATGCTGAGGACGGTGGCATTCGACCCGAGCGTACGTCCGCTTTCCGAGTCTCACTACCAGAGGCCGTCTACCCGACCCAGGAGCAAACGCTCGTCTTCTACGACGAGCTTCGGGAGCGCGTGGAAGCCCTCCCCGGGGTCGCGTCCACGGGCGGCATCTCCACTCTCCCGTTCTCGGGATCGGGGGCACAGTCCGGCATGCGACCGGCGGAACTTCCGGACTCTGATCCAGTCCGCACGGACGTAAACGTCGTGTCGGGCGGATACTTCGCCACGGCCGGAGTTGAACTCCTGAGGGGCCGCCTCTTTACGCCTTCCGATGACGTGACGGCGCCCGCGGTCGTCGTGGTGGACGAGCGGTTTGCGTCGCGACTATGGCCGAACGAAGACCCCATTGGAAGGCGCGTAAGTGGATGGGGAGTCGAAGGTGCGGAAGTGGTGGGCGTTGTGCGGCATGTGAAGAACTACGGCGTGACCCGGAACTCCCGCGAAGAGCTGTATATGCCGCATAGGCAGCGAGCGTATACAGCCATGTGGATTATGGTGAAGGGAGAATTGGGAGGACCCCTGCCTGCCACGGCCGTGCGCGATGTGGTGGCTCAGATCGATGCCAATATTCCGATCGCAGCGGTGAGGAGCATGAACGATGTCGTGGCTGGAACGATCTCCAGCACTCGGCTCGCGACGGCACTGGGCCTGACACTCGCCGGACTGATCGTCTTCCTGGCCTTGGTTGGCCTTCGCTCGACAGTCGCATACAGCGTGCAGCTGCGGCTTCGAGAATTCGGCATTCGCATGGCTCTGGGGAGTGAGGCGGGACAGATCCGGCGAGGCGTCCTGAGCCGCAGCATGACCGTAGCGGCCATCGGAGTCGGGGTTGGGTTGCTCGGTGCGCTGGCGACGTCGACGGCGCTCGAAGGAATGATCTTCGGGATCGAGAGATTGGACGTCGCCAGCTACCTAACGGCGGGCGCGATCATCGGGCTCATAGCGCTAGCCGCCGGAGATGGGCCGGCCCGTCTGGCCGCGCGCTGTGACCCGTCGGTAACTCTAAGGGAGGAGTAACTGCCCGGCCGGCGTCGCCCTACGGTCAGATCGCTCCTCAGACCCAAAACTACCAAACGACGTGCAAAAGAAAGCCCGGACACTCGAGGGAGTATCCGGGCTTTCGTTCGGATGTTTGCCTGCCTAGTTGCCTCGGATCTCCACGCCCCCGTTGACTGTCGACACATGAATCGGCGGCCCGCCATCACCCAACTGCGTCCGCAGCTTTTTCCCGATACGTCCACTCACCTGCATCGCGATCTCGGTGCTGAGGCGACCGTTCACGGTCCCTGTCTCCAGATCGGCCGAGTAGCCCTCGGCCATCTCCAGTTGAACGCCCCCGTTGGTGGTCGTGACGTCCAGCCCAGCGCCATCCCAACGATCCCCCTCGAGATCAACCTGAACGCCGCCGTTCACTGTGCTTCCGCGCACGTCGCCCGCCATGCCTTCAAGTGACACCCCGCCGTTCAGTGCCTCGAAGCGCACCGCGCCGTCGACGTCCGAGATCCCGATGCCGCCGTTGTGCGTGCGTAGATCAAGATCGGACTGGTGGGGAACGAAGACACGCCAGTTCACCCCCCACGACTCGCGGCGACCCGTCTGCGGACCATCGGACTCGATCCTTCCGCCGTCGGTCTCGATTTGCACCTCGTTCATGAGCTCCTCAGCCCGGTCGACGCTTCGTGCGGTCGCCCAGACTTCTGCGACCAGCCGAACGTCCCGCCGGGTTTCCCCGTACACTTTGATGCCGCCGTTCTGACCGCCGTCCACGATCAACGCATCTCGTGGCGCCGAAAGGGTGACTTCGCGGACCTCACAAGCCCGTTCCATCTCGCCGCGATGTCGACTCTCACAGGCCTCCTGCTGAACCGAGACCGCCACGTGTGTAGTCTCCGAATTCAGGGCTGCCCCGACCAACCGAAGGAAGGGGTTGCCGGGGATGGTGAATGCGGCGGCGGTAAGTGTGGCTCCGATCATGACTACAGCTGCAGGCTTCATAACAACGGTCCTCCCACGGGGGATTCGAGGGGCCCAGTTCGAGGGTCCCAATTTCGAGGGCTCAAGGGAGCCAGGGGCGCTCGGGTGTGGCCGGCTTGTGATTATTGGACGGTGGGATGAGGGTTTAGGTTGCGAATGCCCTAGAATAGCCGGACCTGACAAGCGTTCGAGTGAGCCACCCATGGAGGCTTCAGTGAACAAACACACACCGCCCACCGCCGTCGTCGCCCTCTTGGCGCTGGCCATTACGTTCGGCGCCACTGCCCTGCACGCCCAGCAAGCGCCGTTCGCCAACGAAGACGTCTTCGAAGTCGAATACGCTTCAGACGTACAAATTTCGCCCGACGCCTCGACCGTGGCCTACGTGCGTTATGCGATGAGCATCATGCGCGACCGTCGCGAGGGCCGCCTGTGGTTGGTCGACACGGACGGTAGCAACCACCGAAAGCTGACGAGTGAGGACCGATCCGAGTCGTCTCCGCGGTGGTCTCCGGATGGCACACGCATCGCGTTTGTATCGGGAAGTGAAGAGGGGAGCGAGATCTACGTGTATTGGGCGGCCACAGGGCAGATGGCCCGGCTCACCCAGTTGGAGCGTTCACCCAGCGGCATCGCGTGGTCGCCAGACGGGCGCCATATCGCGTTTACGATGCTGGTACCCGAATCGCGGCCCGTGTTTGCAACCATGCCCAAAAAACCCGCCGGTGCCGAGTGGGCGGACCCACCGTTCGTCGAGAATCGGGTGCGGCACGAAGCGGACGGCCGCGGGACCATCGAGCCTGGCTTTCGCCACATCTTCGTGGTGCCAGCCGACGGCGGCTCGCCTCGCCAGGTCACATCAGGCGACTTCCAGCATGGGACTCCTGTCTGGGCGACGGACGGACGTTCGATCTTGTTCAGTGGCAACCGCCGGCCCGACTGGGAGCGGGAGATCGGACAAAGCGATGTATATCGAGTCCTTCTAGCCGACGGGGTCATAACGCCGCTAACCACCCGCGAAGGCCCCGACGGCGACCAGGTCGTCTCTCCCGACGGGGCAGCCGTCGCGTTCACGAGCTTCGAAGACCGGGTGCGGACGTACCAAACGCAAGACCTCAATGTCATGGATGCGGACGGCTCCGGGAAAAGGGTCCTGTTGGAGGACCTGGACCGTTCGGTGTCCGGACTCACCTGGGCTGCGGACGGGAGCGGAGTCTACTTCAGCTACGAAGATGAGGGCGCGACCAAGGTCGGCTTCAGCACGCGTGATGGAGTGTGGCGGGTTGTAGCCGAGGACCTTGGCGGCTCATCGGTGGGGCGTGCCTACGGCGGAGGGAACTACTCCGTCTCAAACAACGGAACCGTCGCCTTCACCTACACCCGATCCGATGATCCGAGCGAAGTGGCGCTCGTTACGCCCGGCGGCGAGCGGCGAACGATCACCGACCTGAACGGCGACCTCAAGAGCCGCACGGAGCTTGTCAGCGCCGAGATGTACTGGACCGAATCGTCCCACGACGGCCTACCGATTCAGTCGTGGATTTTGCACCCGCCGGGCTTTGACCCCAACGAACGTTATCCTCTGATTTTGGAAATCCACGGCGGTCCCACCTCAAACTACGGCGACCGCTTTGCCGCGGAATTCCAACTGTACGCAGCGGCAGGATACGTGGTTGTATACTCGAACCCGCGCGGCAGCACCGGTTACGGCGAAGAGTTCGGCGACCTGCTCTACCACAACTATCCCGGCAACGACTACGACGACCTGATTTCGGCCATGGATGCTGTGATCGAACGAGGGTACATCGATGAAGATCAGCTCTATGTGACGGGAGGCAGCGCCGGGGGCATCATGACCGCCTGGATTGTTGGACACACCGACCGATTCCGGGCTGCCGTCGTAACCAAGCCCGTGGTCAACTGGATCAGCAAGACCCTCGTAGCGGACAACTACAACGGGTACATGTACCGCCGGTATCCAGGCACACCCTGGGAAAATCCAGAGGCGTATTGGGACTTCTCGCCGCTGTCTGTGGTCGGTGAAATCGAAACGCCGACCATGGTAATGGTGGGCACGGCCGACCTGCGTACGCCGCTGTCGGAAGCGAAACAGCTCTATCACGCGTTGATGCTGCGACGGATCGATACCGCGCTCATCCAGCTCCCCGGCGCCTTCCACAACATCTCGAACCGTCCGAGCCAACTCATCGGCAAGGTCATCAATGCGATCGCATGGTTCGATCGCTACAAGGCGGGAACGCCAGTCAGTCAAGAGTGAGTCTCGCCCGCAGAATCCCCCTACGCTCGGTTCCGATTTTCCGGTTCCTGCTTCCCCGGTTCCTGCTTCTCTTGGTCCTCCTTCTTCCTTCGTGCGGGTGGGTGGAAGGGGAGCGTCAGGAGGCAGCGGATGCGGCCCAAGCCGAGACCCTCGAGCAGATCGAGCGCCTGCTCGCCCAGACGATCCAGCGCGCGGACCGACTCGCGTCCCGCAGCGGACGGCGGATGGACCGGTTGCCCATCATGACACGGTCCGACGAGGAAGCACTCCGTCGATTCCGTAACGAAGTCCACGTCACGCGAGCCCGCCAGTTTGGGACTCGAGTTGGGGAACAGGCTACAACGGATTCGCTCGTCGCCGTCGGAGATCTCATTGCACTTGAGGATAGCACCCAATATTGGATCGTTCGGCGAGGCGCCTCGCCTGCCCACGTTGTGCCAGGCGTACGAGCTCTACTGGAGGTCCTCGGGGCACGGTTCCAAGCACAGCTTGCAGATCTTGGTTTGCCGCCCTACCGCTTCGAAGTGACGAGTGCGCTGCGCACGTCTGAACGTCAGGCGGAGCTAAGAGAGTCCAATGCGAACGCGGCTGCGGGAGTCAGCTCCCACGAGTTCGGCACCACTGTGGACGTCTCCTATGCAGCCTTCGCTCCACCGGCTGAAACGCCGCAGGATCTACTTCGCGACGTTCCGACCGAGCTTATCCCTCACGTCGAACGCATTGTGAATCTTGCGTTCGAGTCGGTCTCGGCTCGCAAATCGCGCGAGTTGGGTGGGGTCTTTGGCGAGGTCCTGACAGCCGCGCAGGCCGAGGGATTGGCCGTACTGATCTACGAAAGGCAACAAACGGTCTATCATCTGACCGTCGCTCGGGCCCAGGTGGAGCCCTAGGCCTTGCTACCGAAGGCCTCTTAGCGACGCAGCTCCCAAACCGACGTAACTGTTTCGGCGTCGAAACGCTCTTCGCTGACGGTTGTCCAGCCCGCCCCGCGCAGCGAGTCCACAACGGCCGTTGGGACCATGGCCTCGCGATGAATCAACCAGAAATGGTCAGGTAACGGTGCGTGCGCTCCCAGGGCTTCAACGAAAAGGCGCGGTCCGAGGTAAAACTGTACCGATCGTCCGACCCACTCAAACTCGGTTGAAAGAATGGCGCTGCCGGGATTCACCGCATCGCGCTCCGCGATGTACTCAGCAATTTTGTGGGCCGGGACGCGCCGTGGCGTCGGCGTCGTGACGAGGGCCGCGATTGCCAAGGCAGCAAGGCTGCCGACTCCCGCAACAAACCAGCGCTGCTTTCCACGCGCGGCCCACCAAAGACCAAGCGAGAAGAAGAGGACAAGCAGCGCCTGCGACGGGAACAGATGTCGGTTGCTCCACACGGGCGCGGCTAGCGGCGACTGGGCGGCAAGGAAGAGAAGGCCCGGGGGGAGAGCGGCCACGACGACGATCGACATCAGTAGCCGAATCTGCCTCTCGGCCCGCGAGCCCACCACGCGCGATGCGATCCATGCCGTGGCTACAAGTGCCACGACAATCGCTACAGTGGTCCCTCCAGTAACAAGGGGGCGGCCTACGAGTCTCGCCACCAACTCTGCAAGAGAAGCGACGTTCGGGATCTGACGCCACTGGATACTGACAGCGATGTCATGGTCGAAACGTTGTGCGGTGCTCCGTACCGCCAGGAGCCAGAACACAAGCGCGATCCCGCCGGGCGCGACGGAAAGGGCCCAGAGCCGCAGTCGATACCACGGTTTCGGAAACGCGAACACTGCGACGCCCAACGCCAATACATAAAGGGCGGCGATGTAGTGGGTCATCAGCGCTGCGAAGGCCAAGGCAGCGAACCCAATCCAGGCCGAAGGTTGTTTGGCTTCGGGACCAGCGACGGCTCGGTACCAGACGATCAGCATCGCGAGGACGAGAAGGGCATAGAGGCCGTAGCTCCGGCCTTCTTGGCTGAAGTGGACGGCCTCAGCGGATAGCGAGACGAGCATCCCACCCGCGAGAGCAGGAAGCGCTTGCCCGGTCCATCGAAAGATCGCCACGCCTACCATGGCTATGACTAGCAGTCCGGCGAGTACCGATAGGATCCGAGTGGCCAACGGTCGCATGCCGAACACGCGTACGGAAGCCGCAGCCACCATGTAGTGCAGGGGCGGGTGCGCCCCGTCATCCAGAAGGGATCCGATGTTTTGGGCGAGCGGCGCCGCGGCGAATTCGAGCGTGTAAAGCTCGTCCCCGTCGAGCGCCTCCCCAGAGATGGACGCTACCCGTAGCACAAACCCCAAAACCAGCAACAACAGCAACCCGATTCGAAACGACTTGGATTGGGCGACCCTGGCGGCGGCGGTCAGCGGCACGTCGCTCAGGCCGCTAGGCGCCAAGCCACGTCGTCCTTTCTCCGGTATTGATCGCCAAATGCTCCCCCTCGCGGCCTGGGGCGGCCCCATGCCAGTGCTCGTCTCCCGACTGGATAACTACGACGTCCCCTACGCCGAGTCGATGGGAGGCTCCCGCCCGATTCTCGACGATGCACGTCCCGCTCAAACCGAACAGGAGTTGCGGCGCGTCATGGCTGTGCCAGTGTGTGCGGGCCCCTTCAGCGAAGGCGACCTTGTAGAGGCGGACTCCGGCTTGGTCCTCAGCCGCTACAAGCCGCTGGAACTGTGCTGGCATCACGAAGTTGGCCGGGTCTGCGCTCCCAGCGGGGCGGCTTTGAGAAGGAATTAGGATCATCCGACCTCCGTATGTAGGGGTGTGGGGCTCGGGTCTGGGTGGCACCCAGGCGGTCACAGCGAGTATTCTCACGTCTGAACGCGCGTCACGCGAGAGTCGCGAAGCGCGCATGTTGCCTTCGGCTGGAACGAACGGAGTCCCAATAGAATGATCCGCTTTCCCTGGAGCCTCTCGGTGACCGCGTTGCTCGGTGCCGCCCTTATGCTTCCCGCTTGCGTGGATGCGCAAGCGAGCGGCGCGCCAGCCAACAGCGCGCAGGCCAACGGCGACGACGTCCATGTCACCCATTTGCACGCCTATACCGTGCACGAGGTGGCCGGTGGACTCGAGAACCCTTGGTCGATGGACTGGCTGCCGAACGGCGACATGCTCGTTACGGAACGGCCGGGCAGGATTCGCATCGTCAGAAACGGGATGCTCTTGCCGGGCGAGGTCGAAGGCGTCCCCACGGTGCGAGCCCGGGGCCAGGGCGGTTTGCTCGAGGTGAAGGTCCACCCCGATTTCGCTCGTAACCAGTACCTCTATTTGACGATGTCGAAGCCCAACGACGCCGAGGGCAGCGAAGGCACCACGGCGCTGATGCGTGGGAAGCTGGTCGGCGATCGCCTCACGGACCTCGAAGAACTCTTCGAAGCGAGGGCCTGGAGCGGCGGGGGTAACCACTTCGGATCGCGCATCGTTTTTGACGGCAACGGTCACCTCTTCATGACCGTCGGAGATCGAGGTGCACGCCCCGATCCCGCGACTGTCTTTGCACACCCGGCCCAGGATCGCTCGAACCACCAAGGAACGGTGCTGCGCCTGAACGAAGACGGGACCGTTCCGTCGGACAATCCGTTCGTCGGTCAGAGCGATATGCTGCCCGAGATCTGGAGCTACGGCCACCGGAATCCTCAGGGACTGGCGATGCATCCAGAGACTGGGGACCTGTGGGACACGGAACACGCCCCTCAAGGCGGTGACGAAGTGAACCTCGTGCTCCCGGGCATGAACTACGGATGGCCCGTAATCGGATGGGGTCTGCAGTACGGCGGGTCGGTGATTCACGAAAGCACCCACCGGGACGGGATGCAGCAACCCCGGTACATCTGGGTGCCGTCGATTGGCGCCTCAGGCCTGATGATCTACGACGGCGATCAATTCCCGCTATGGCGCGGAAACCTGTTCGCGGGCGGGCTCGCCGGTGAGAACATTGGCCGCCTCATGTTGGACGGTCAGAGCATTATCGGCGAGGAACGAGTCTTCGACGGAATGGGTCGCGTCCGGGATATCCGCCAGGGTCCCGACGGCTTCATCTACGTGGCGACCGAAGACCGACGCGGCGCTCCCACCTCGATCTACCGTCTCGAGCCGGCTCCGATGCCCGAGGGACGGCGGTAAGTTCGACGCACCGCTATAGGAGACACTTCTTGAACGCAGCTGAACGTCTACCCCTGCGTGCGCGGCGCGGATTCGCGGGACTCGGATTCGCGGGTTTTGGACTGGTCATCGTCGCCTTCCTGGGCGGCTGTGACGCCTCGCCCGAAGGGAATGTCGCGCGCGCTGGGACCCCTAACACTCGCGCAGATCTCTTCGACTCCTTGATCGTGTGGACGGAGCGACGTGAAGCGTTTTCGCCGCTCAAAGAAGCGGCCATGCAGTACAACCCTCTCGAAGAGATGGGCAAGCTGCGTGAGGACATCGTTGCCGCAGACTCTGAAGAGGAGCTCTACTACGCGCTTGTGCGCCTGAGTAACGCGCGTCGAGACCACCACCTGGACGTCACGCCGGTGCCGGATGGCCTACGCATAGAGCAGGGGCCGGCGCTCCAGGCGCCGGTTCGTATCCTGGGAGATTTCTCGAGTCTGGATCTTCCGGAGTTCTTCGTGTCCGCCCTCGACATGGACGCTTGGGACGAGGCCGAGGCCGACGGGTGGCCGCGCACCGGAGGCATTCCCGAGCTGGGAGACAAGGTGATCTCGGTCGATGGATTCACGATTCCTGAGTTTATTGCGGCCTTCGAAGTGTACATGCCGTACTCGTCCCGCCATGGGAAGCTGTGGGATCTGGCGACAATCATGACGCGGCGCGATCCGCTAGCGGTTCCTCCCTGGTTGTATGAAGCCGAAGAGGGGCTGGAGATGGAGCTCGAACGCGCGTCGGGCGAGCGTTATTCAACAACCCTTCCGTACGTGGAGGCCGGCCGAGTCGAGCTTCCCTTCGCGGATGCACCGATGTACCCGGGTTTCACCACCGTCTTGGCACAGCAAAACTTCGATGTGCTCCTCCCCGACGATGGTCAGCCGATCGTACTGCTGCGCTGGCTGGACTTTGAGGAGGAGCTCGTTCAGGACGTTGCGGATCTGATGGAGTTGGCCGAAGCTCGCGACCTGTTGGGGCACGCGCTCATCATCGACGTCACCGACAGCAGCGGGGGATCGGGAGGGGCGTACGCCATCCAACGCCTGGTATCCAGGCCGTTCAAAACCACGTTCGGAAACATCCGCCTTAGTGATGCGGGTGTTCGCTGGGTCGAACAGCGCTTGGCCCGCGGGGTCGACGAGAACGCTCCCGATCTCTTTGGCATGGACCTTAGCGGCCGCTGGCTGATCGAGTGGCTAGAGACGGACGTGCAGGAGGCGATCGCTCGGGGGGATGAGTACACGGATGCCGTCCCCTTTAAGTCGAGTCACCTCCCCAGCGATTCGGATGGCACGATCGAACCGGCGCCTGTGCACTTCACGGGTCCGATTGCGATCTTGGGCGGGCCACGCGGGGGGTCCCACCTCGACCAGTTCGTCTCGATGTTTGCAGACAACGGGCTGGCGCGCACGGTAGGTATGCCGGCAGGCGGCTACAGCAACACGTGGGAGGCGTCGGAGGTTCTGACGCTTCGCGGGGCGGGTGAAGGTGGCAGTGACGACGGCGAGGACGATGCTGCGCAACCGGTCGCGACCTTCATGTGGAATATTGGCCATACGCTGCGCCCTACTGGGGAGATCTTAGAGGGCAACGCGGTGATGCCCGAGCTCTACATTCCCCTTACGCGTGGGAATTTCCGCACCTATCACCAAGACCTGCTCCAGGCTGCGCTGCGTCTTATGGCCACGAGACCGGCCGCGTAGCGACCGATACGCGCGATCAGGGTGAATTTCCATGTCCTTTGAGGGGGGCGGGGAAGAACGCCCGGATCGAACCGGGTCGAGAAACGGGTCCTCGCGCACCATTACAGTCGTAGCTTTTCAGGTCTGGATGGGTTTTCCCACCTCAACCCGGAAGGGAACGGGACGTGCCCCTCGTTTGTTGTGCACCTCATTAGAACCGGGCCAACGGACCCGAGGGGACACAATGAAGACGGCAAACCGAAGGACGAAGAGGTACACCATCGCCGCCCAAGCCGGAGTGGTATCCGCGTTGGCTCTGGGTGTGATCCTTGTTGGATCTGAGCCCACTCGGGCTTTCGTGCGGGCGGCATGCGAAGCCTCATTTGAGCCAACCGTCGTTCCGGACGGCTCGGAGGCAGCAACGGTGTTCTACCAGCTCTCAGAGGGCATCGGCGACCTCGCAGGCGTATCCGCACAGGGTGGTTCTGGGTTGATAGTTTCGGGGCATGACAGCGAGATGTCGACGCTGAGTTTCAACACCGCTGACGCGAAGCTCGGCAGCTGGGAAGTGACATTTCACGGGCAAGACGACCAGACCTGCACGGGCTCCCTAGAAGTCGCTCAACCGGAAGATACCCGAGCGTGATCCGCCAATCCGGCGGGAGTGATTCCGTAGGCCCGGAGCTTCGCGCGCACGGTTTTGACGTCCAAGGCGAGCGTGCGTGCGGCCTCAGCCTTGTTGAAGCCGGTGTGCTCCAGCGTCGCCAGAATGAGCTTACGCTCGGCGTCGGCGGCGCTGGTGCCCACGGGCACCACGACCTTGGGCGAAGAAGGCGAAGGACTCGCCGTGGCATCGAGACTGGGCAGGCACGCGACACTCACCAACTGGTCGCCCGCGACAAGCGCGGCATGCTCGACCACGTTTCGCAGCTCGGATGCGTTCCCCAGCCAGGGCGCCCGTTTGAGCGCCGAAATCGCGGGCTCCGTAAAGCCCCTCGCTCCCAGACGCAGTCGAACGTTTGCGCGCCTGAGGAAGTGCTCAGCCAAGAGCGGGATATCGCAGCGACGGCAACGCAGCGACGGGACCGCGGCGACAAAGATGCCCAGCAGGTAGAACAGCTCCTCGGACAGGTCCCCGTCTTCCACTGCCCGAGCCGGATGGGTGGAAGATGTGGCGACGATGCGTGGGGGTTGATCGCACTCCTCGTCGCGGGCCGCGCCCCAGCTTTCGAGGACGTCACAAAGCCGGAGTTGCACGTTGACCGGAAGGTCCTCGATGGACTCCAAGAGCAGCGTGCCTCCGCGAGCATCGTGCAAGGCGCCATCGCCCGCATCGCCCGATTGCCCCGGCGTCACCCCGCGCTGCTGTGTGCCGAAGAGCGCACCCGTGAGAGCAGCTTCTCCCTCGAATGCGCAACGAATGCGGACCAACGAACCGGAGCTCCGCCCGAGCGTGTGCACCGTATGGGCGAGCGTGGTTCTTCCCGAGCCGGGTTCACCCCAAAGGATGATGGGTACGCGCGTGGCCGCGACCCGTTCGAGATCGAGGAGCAGGCGCACGATCGAGGAGTCAGGGGAGACTGCCAACTCGGGACCTTTTCGCTCCGAGACCCGGCGAACCAGCGCAGCGGTTTCCTGCGGGTCGCTTGTCATGCGTCCCTATCCTCGCAGGATTCGTTCCGATGCGCGCTGCCCCCTCCGAATTGCCCGCACACATTGGATTGATTACTCCAAGCGAACACTGCGTGGGTTGCGCCGACCGTGTCGTTGTCCCGACCTGAGCCAGTTTCCGTCTGATTCGAGACAAAGACAAGTTAAAAGACCTGGGAGGTGGAAAGGATGAGGAAATTCACTCGAGGGACCGCCATAACCATCGCGGTGGTGGCGGCCGTCTTCTCGATACAGGCATGTGATGAAGATCCGGTCGTCGTCGTTGGGACGGGTTGGCTCCAAGTCCAAGTGTCGACCACGGGGAACGCCACCGACCCAGACGGCTACACCGTGGCGGTTGACGGAGGGGTAACGGTTCCGATCGCAGTCGATGGAATGGTCACGATCCCGTCCCTGCAGCCCGGAAGCCGGTCTGTCACACTCGGCGACCTCGACGCGGCGTGTGCAGTCTCAAGCGCAAACCCGGCTGCGGTCACCGTCGGAGCGGGGGACACCGTATCCGCGACGTTCAGTGTTGCATGTAACACGGGTTCAGGATCGGGTACCGTGGTTGTGACAACGGCCACGACCGGAGACACGATCGATCCGGACGGCTATACGGCAACAATCCGGACGGTGGCGATGGCGGTTGGCGTAACCGATACGATCACGTTCTCGGGAGTGGTCGCGGGCAACAACTCCGTGCTCCTCAGCGGCATCGCCGCGCACTGCTCCGTCGCGGATAGCGCGACGCGGACGGCCACGATCACTGGGTCCGACACCGCGTCGGTCAACTTCCAAGTTACCTGCACTGCACCCGCCTCTCAGCCAAGCGTCGGTGAGTGGATCGCCTTCACGACCGATCGAGACGGCAACGATGAGGTGTATGTCACCAAGCCAGACGGAACGGGCGCGGTGAACCTCACTATGGATGCCGGGGCCGACAGTCACGCCGCCTGGGCGCCCGACTCATCCCGTGTGGCTTTCCAATCCAACCGTGATGGTGACGGTGAGATCTGGATCATCAATGCGGACGGTACCGGCCTCACACAGGTCACCACGAACACGTCGAACGAGCATTCGCCGAGCTGGTCGCCAGACGGTACACGACTGGCGTTTGTGTCCGACCGGGACGGAAACGACGAAGTGTACGTGGCGAATGTGGACGGCACGGGCGAGGTCAACGTATCCAGTGACAGTACCGCATCGGACACGGATCCGGACTGGTCACCCGACGGTTCGCTCATCGCTTTTGCGACCGATCGTACCGGTAATCTGGAGGTCTACACCGTGTCGCCGGATGGCACGGGAGCGACGAATGTGAGCAACGATTCGACCGGAGGCGATTGGGCCCCAGTATGGTCCCCTGACGGAACGCAGATCGCTTTCGCGAGCAACCGCGACGGGAATAACGAGATCTACGTCATGGCTGCAGCCGGGACAGGAGCAACGAACCTCACCAACGATGCCGGCAATGATGCCGCCCCGGCGTGGTCTCCGGACGGCACACAGCTCGCGTTCAAGACGGACCGCGCGGGTAACGACGAGATCTATCTCATGGCTTCGGACGGCACGGGAGCCAGCAATCTGACGAACGATTCCGCTAGCGACCGTTTGCCGGCGTGGGGTCGTTCGCTGAGATAACGCACGTTCGAATCCCGCAGACTCGCTGACGAGGGTCGCGCGGGTTTCGGCCCCTCCCGGCTTTCGAGCCGGGGGGGTGCGTTTGTTTTGGGGCGTTGAAGGCCTTGGATCCGCCCGGAAGGCGTTCGATCTTGAGGCACCGAAAAATCACTCCAGACCAACCCCTCGGGGAGCCCCATGTCGCAAGAGACCCTGTTCCTGAAGATTGTGCGGGGCGAGATCCCGGCAGACATCCTCTACCAAGACGATCTCGTTACCGCTTTTCGCGACATAAATCCTCAGGCCCCAACGCATTTCCTTGTTGTGCCCAACCATGCCATTCCCACGGCTGCGGACGTGACCTCAGCAGATGAGGCGGCTTTGGGACGCATGGTGACGGTCGCCGCCAAGGTTGCGGAGCAAGAGGGGATCGCGGAAGGGGGGTATCGGCTAATCGTGAATTGCAGGGAGCATGGTGGCCAAGACGTCTACCACCTCCACATGCACGTGGTGGGTGGTCACTCTCTGGGTAGAATGCTCACGAGGTAGAATCTTCGCGATTTACCCCGAAGCTCCAAGAATTCAGAGGTACATGTTGAGGGGACCCCTCGATCCGGTTAGCTTTTCAGGCTTATCACATAGCACCGCCCCATTTGGGGGTCGTGCGACGGCATGGATTGACGGGATTTATGGCCAAGAAAGGCAAGACGGAACAGAACAACCGCCGCGCTGAGATTATCGTGCGCTACGCAGAGAAGCGGAAGCCGTTGATCGCAGTGATCAAGGACCCAGAGGCCACTCCCCTCGAGAAGCGCGAGGCTCAGATGGCGCTGCGGAAGATGCCTCGCGACGCGAGCGCTACGCGCTACCGGAACCGGTGCCAGTTCACAGGTCGGCCCCGTGGGTACTTGCGTAAGTTCGGCTTGTCCCGCATTGCGTTCCGTGAGAATTCGCTGGAAGGCATGATCCCTGGCGTTACCAAATCCAGCTGGTAAGACCTTCAGCGCGTCTGTAGTTCACAACCGAGTCGTCAGTCCCACTGACATGACAAAGAAGCTCCCGGGGCCTAGTGGGTCCCGGGAGCTTTTCTTATGTGGCGACCGGGTACACCGTCTGCATCTGGCGTATCTACCTAACGTTTACGACCAGAGCAACCGTGAAGATCGAGTCGAGCTTTTCCAGCGACTGTGAGACCGTGGTCTGGTCACTGATCAACGTGAACTCCTCGAATGACGGCAGGTTGTCGAAGAGGAGCTGCAGCGATGCCTTGAGGGCCATCCGGTCCGACATGGCCACCGAGACAAAGTTGGTGAAGTCGGCCCGTAAGTCTTCCGTGTCGTTTAGGTTCTCATCCACGATCAACGCACTTCCGAAGGTCGTCGTCTCGGTAAGCGTACTGAAGTAGTCCCACGTGCCACGTAGGCCCATGAAGTTGTCGGAGCCGCCGACGACGTTGTCCTGAATCGTGTACGTCAGCCCGACGTCGGTTTTGAAGTGTCTGGACTCTTCTTCGAACCAGGTCCGGCCGGTTCCGGCCACGAAGGAGAAGCGACTGTCGATACCGGCAAACGTGTTGCGATCCCATCCAGCGCCTCCGAACACGAAGGCAGCATCGCTTATCGTGCGGTCATAGCGACTCCGGACATAGAAATTCTCGGCCGTTACGTCCTCATTCTTGACCGGCGTGAAGTTGGTCGCAGTCCCACTCGCTTCACCCGTTTTCAACGCCGCGAACGTGCGTACCCCACCCGCCGAGAGATTGAAGGACGCATTCTCCCAAATCCGGTCGAGTACGTTCTTTAGGCCGAAGGTGCTGGCCGAGGCATTTCCGGCGCTCATCACGAACGTAAACTCGGCCTGATCTGCCCAACCGAGCTCGCGGTCCTGCGCCACGAGAGGGGCGCTGGCGGCCAGCATAAGCCCCGAAACCATCGCCAAGACACGTAGGATTCGATCCGGCATCCTGCACACTCCATCAACTGAGCAGACCAAACCGGATGTTCGGTCCGATGGGGTAAACATATGATTACTCCTCCCCGCGTCCAGACTTGATGGGGAAGTCATAGATCCAGACCCACGCGGAAGTTAGCAAGTCACATGGCGCAAACGCATACGGCCGATATGACGCGCGCCTACTACGATGGCTTGCGCGACGTCACAGAGTCGAGGAAGACCGAATTGGCGAATGCGAAAGTCTCACCATTGGTCTCAAGAAGCGTTTGGGTAGCAGTGATGCCGAGTAGCGTGCCGCGCTTGCCCTCGATTGCCACTTCGTCGCCAGAGTTGAAGATCTTTCGTGCGTAAAAGCCGGCGAGGATGTTGCGCGTCACGTCCCGTGACCCAAGTCCGAACGAGAGCCCCAACGCCAACACAATCGCAGCCAGGATTCCGGAAACGACGAGGTAGACGATCTCTGTATCCACACGTAGCTGAGCCAATGCCATCAGAGTAATGACGGTCATGACAACCGCGCCGACCATAGTTCCCAGCGGCTTAGCGAACTCAATTCCCGAGTTCTCGGCTCCGTCGGTGACCACCCGACTGGCCAACTGTGCCGCTGAAGATCCGAGTAGAATAATCAGCAGCGCGGCAAACACGCTGGGCAGATACGCCATGAAGCTGCCAATTGCCCCCGCCACGGGCGCCAACCCCATCGACTCAGCCCCAGTGCGCGCGAAGAGTAGCAGCAGCAGGTAGTACACGACCTTGGGGAGTACCTCGCTCACCGGTCTTGTCAGGCCTAGACGTCCGAGCGTGTCCTTCACCCCGGCCTTTGCGAGAAGATTGTCCACATCCAGCTTCCGCAGGAACGACCGGAGGATTGCCGCGATAATTTTCGAGACAAGGATCGCGACGACAATGAGCGCGATCCCTAGCAACAGCCGTGGCGTCCAGTCGGTGACGCCCTGCAGGATCGAAGCGTAGAGGTCGGATAAGATCTGGCGTACCTGGTTCATTCCGTTGTTTCCGGTGAGGCAGGGGGACTCATCTCGGATTTGGCCTCAATGAGACCAAGCCCCTCAAACACGGCTCGTAAAAGCTCCATGAGAGCTGAGAGCGGAGCAAGAAAGCCAAATTGCGCAGCATCCGCGGCGAGGACGCGTCGTTCGATCGATCGGACCACCCGGCCCCCGAACTGGGGCGGGACGGGTACAGCGTGATCCTTTAGCAGGGTCACAGGTGCCCCGAGGTCCTCCGTATCGGAGTCGCTTCCATTTGCGTTGTAGTCGTCGTCACTCATACGTCCTTCTCTGGCCTACGTCCTTCCTCTGCATACATCTGCTTTCGCAGTGCCCCACGCAGTCGTTACGCCGCGTCGAGGGCCTCGTAGATCCTTCTGAACTCTTCTCGGCCCCGCTTGATTCGCATCTTCACCGCCGAGAGGCCGACCCCAAGTTGTTCCGAGATTTCCTGGTAAGAAAACTCATCCATATCTCGCAGTACCAGGGGTACTCTGAGGGTTTCGGTCATCACCTCGAGTGCCGCGTCGATCCGCCGCCTCTCATCATCCCAAACCGCGTTGTGTTCTCCCCGCGGCTGCACCACCAGGGCGTCGGACGCGTCGGGCGCGACGTCATCCACCGACACCTCGGCCTTCCTGCGGCGCTTCACAAAGTTCAAGCAGTGGTTTGTCTTCACTCGTCGAAGCCATGTCCCGAACTGCGATCGACCTTCAAAGCCCGCGAGGCCAAAATACGCCTTGACGAAAACCTCTTGAGCGAGGTCTTCGGCGTCCATGGCCGAGCCTGAAAGGTACCTGCAGTTCGCCATCACCTTCTCCTGATAACGCTCCATCAGCTCCTTGTATGCGGAGGCATCTCGGAGCTCGCCTCCTTTCAAGACGCGCGCAACCAATGCGTCGTCGCTTAGTTCGCGGAGCATTCGCAAAACTCTGGCGCGTCAGGGTACATGTCGACGTTAGACACAGTTACAGGCTCAGGAGTCACGTCAAAGGCCATATGACTACGGTACGCTCTCAGCCGTCTAGAGGAGCAAGGAAGATAGGGAGCGAGTTTTCACAACGCTCAGCGGGGCCAGATGCAACCGAAGGGGTGTTGGCCCCGTCGAATTCGTTGAAAGCCTGGTGGGGGCTTGAGCAGAGGCCCTACACCACCGACTCAAGCTCAAGTTCAAGCTCGGATGGACGGACGAAACGACTTCCGACTTCCCCACCCAACTTCGTCTTGGACTACTAGGCGGCTTAAGAAACCACCCCGAGCTCGACATCGCCAGGCTTCGCGGAGAGGCCGATCTATTCTTGTGCGCTACGAGCCTTGATTTTCGTGCCCTTGCCACGCAGCCGGGCATCGAAGTGGGCAAGGCGGGGGGTGGTGTCCCCCTCTTCTTTCGTTTCAATTCAGGCGGGACGGTCCCCTAACGAGCTCGGATGATTTTCCTAGCTCCGGTCGTCCTGGTCGTCCTGGTTCCCATCGTCCTGGTTCCCATCACCTTTTGCCGTCTCGGCAGCTGCCACCGCAACCCTAACGCGCATCAACGTGTCGGGTGTCACCGAGATCGACGAAATGCCGCACTCTACCAGAAAAGGTGGAATCTCTTCGGGGAAGTCGGACGGAGCTTGGCCGCAGATCCCGATCTCAAGTCCCCGCGCGTTGAAGCGTCTCACGGACTGTTTGATCATCGCTTTGACTGACGGCGACCGGGCGTCCACTGCATGCCGGTAGTGCTCAAGGTCGTCTCGTGACACGGCGTAGACCGTTTGCACCAGATCGTTCGATCCGATCGATCCACCGTCGAGCTCCATCATGTCGATGAAACGATCGGCTTCGATAACGTTCGAGGGCAGCTCCACCATCAAGAAGAGCGGGACGCCTCCGCGGTGCGACAGCCCGTATTTGTCGAGTAGCCCAACCACGGCACTGCCTTCCTCGGGAGTCCGACAGAACGGCACCATGAGCTGGAGGTTGTCGATTCCCATTTGCTGCCTGACAAAACGCAACGCGTCTAGCTCCATCTCGAACGCCGGCGTAAACGCAGGATCGAGATAACGCGACGCCCCGCGCCAGGCGATCATCGGGTTTTCCTCGTTGGGCTCAAACAGCCGGCCACCGAGCAAGTCGCGGTACTCGTTCGACTTGAGGTCGGACAGCCTGACGAGCACGGGCCGCGGGTAGAATGCCGCGCAGATCAAGCCGACTCCGTACTTGACCTGATCGACGAAGAACTGGCGTCGATCAGCGTAGCTGGGGGTGCGGCGTTCAATCGCTCCGACCAGAGCTAAGAGTTCTGTTCGCCCTTCACCTTCGAGACGCTCAGAGTAGTGCTTCAACTCGGGCGGTAGATCCCCACCGTTGGCGTAGTCCCGGAGCTGATCGAAGAACAGTAGAGCCAGCGGGTGGATGCCCACTTGAGCGGTCAGGATGAACTCGAGTCGAGCGAGCCCGACACCGTCCGAGGGGAGCATGGCGTCTTGAAGAGCCCTGTCTGGGAAGCCGACGTTGAGCTTGATCTTCGTATCGAGCTCATTTACGCCTTCGACCACAACTTCTTCGATGTCGAAGGGGTGGATGCCCTCGTAGACGCAGGCAGTTTCGCCCTCGGCGCAGCTGCCAGTGATCTCCATGAGCGGCTTGAGCACTTTGGTAGCGTCATCACATCCGACGATTGCAGGGATCCCGAACTCCCGCGCCACAATTGCCGCGTGTGACGTCCGTCCGCCCTTCTCGGTGATGATGATGGAGGCTTCCTTCATCATCGGTTCCCAGTCGGGTGTCGTCATCTCAGTGACCAACACGTCACCGGGATCGAACACACGCTCTTCTGCGGGAACGTCGTCGAGGCTCTCACCCGCCTTGAGACGAGTACGCAGCGCGCGCTTCCGCAGTATCACGTCTTCGTAGGAGTCATAGACGCGAACCCTGCCGGTACCAATACGCGTCCCGACGGCCGATCCCGTGAGCAGCTGCTTTCCGCTCTTCTTGAGCTTCTTGATCAGCTTGGTCTCCATGGAGTAGGTGCGCAGTACGTTGCGTCCTTCTCCGGAGTGAACGGTTTCCGGACGAGCTTGGACGATGAACAGATCTCCTGTGTAGCCGTCCTTGGCCCACTCAATGTCCATCGGGCGCCCATAATGCTCTTCAATCATCACAGCCATACGACCCAGGTGGAGCACTTCCTCCCGAGTCAGTGACCACGCACGGCGTCGGGAGGCCTCAACGTCAACGCTTTCGGTCGCGGTCCCTCCTTGAATCGAGTAGACCATTTTGCGGTCTTTTGCGCCGAGCACGCGATGCACAATGGCAGCCTTGCCTCTCGCAAGGCCTTCCTTCCAGACCAAGAATGCATCGGGAGAGACGGAGCCCTGAACGACCAGCTCGCCCAGCCCGTAAGCAGAACTCACATACACGACGTTCTGATTCCCGGAGTCGGGGTCCATCGTGAACATCACACCCGATGTGGCGATATCGGAGCGAACCATCTTCATGACGACAACGGCTACTGCACCCTCGAGCGGGTCCATCCCACGGGAGAGTTGATAGCCGACAGCCCGTTCGGTGAATGCAGACGCCGCGCATCCCTTCCACGAGTCCACTACATCCGGAACGCCACTGATGTTGAGGAAGGACTCGTATTGGCCCGCGAACGACGCTTCGGCCGAGTCCTCTTTTGTGGCTGAGGACCGGACCGCGACGTCTACGCCGGGGCCGTACTCAGAGCAGAGTTGTGCATATCCTTCGGCGAGTGCGGTACGTACCTCGGCCGGCAACGGGGTCGCGCCGACGAAGGCGCGGGCCATCGCCGTACGGGCGTGCATCTCGAGATGGTCGTCCGTATCGGCGTCTTCGAATAAGCAGTGAAGCGCTTCGCGGAGCGTCGACGCTTTGGCGGCTCGATCGCAGACTTTGGAGAGACCATCCTCACATTCCACGTCTGCCCAGGTGTCGTCGGCGACATCGGCGTCGAGGAAGGAGGTGTAGGCCTGGGCCGTGGTGGCGAACCCGTTCGGAACCTTGAGTCCCTTCGGAGTGAGTTCCTGGTACATCTCGCCCAGGGAGGCGGCTTTTCCGCCTACCAGACCTGAATCGCCCATGGCGATTTCGGAGAACCAGAGTGCCAGGGGTCCGCCGGGGTCCGATGTCAGGTCGCCTGCCTTCCAAGGCTGGTCGTCTTCTGTGATTGGGTCGGTGCTGGAGGAGGGGCCAGGTCTATTCACGTTGCGCGCATGCCTCGGTATGGAGCGGCGTGTCCCGCAAAAATTCACGGAAATTGCAAGAAATCAGCGTTTCGGGGACGTAATAACTGATTTTCTGTGCAGAATCCGTTCCTCCCGACCGAGAGGGGTCCGAGAGCCCTCAACAGCTCCTCAGAAGGACCGAATTTAGGGGGACGCGGCGGCCCCACTGAGATCGGAACCGGTCTGACCGCTTCCGTTCGCGGCTCCGTTCCCCACTCGCGTGGCCGACTCCCGGCCGCCCCTGTGGCCGTTAAAGCCTGCCCGCCCTAAGGACACTCGTGCGGCGGCGACGATGTGATCCACCGTAACGCCGAACTTTTCGTAAAGGACACCAGCGGGCGCCGAGGCCCCAAAGTGATCGATGCCAACCGACACACCGTGTTGGCCGATCCACCGCTCCCAGCCCAAGGTTGTGCCGGCCTCGACAGAGACGCGGGCCGTCACATCGGCGGGAAGTACCGTGTCCCGGTAGGCTGGGTCTTGGGCCGAGAACAAATTCCACGAGGGAAGGCTTACGACTCGCGCGGCAATTTTGTCGTCGGCAAGGATCGCGGCAGCGTCCAGAGCGAGGCCCACTTCGGAGCCGGAGGCGATCAGAATGACGTCCGGCGTGCCCTCGAGCGCCTCGGAGAGGACGTAGCCGCCGCGCGCCAGTCCACTCGCTGGCGCCATTACCGTGCGGTCCAAGACGGGTACTGATTGCCGGGTGAGCGACAGAAAGGCCGGACCGTCCGAGCGCTCGAGGCACACCTTCCAGGCTTCGGCGGTCTCAGCCGCGTCACAAGGCCTCAGGTCCATGACGTTCGGAATACTCCGCAACGCCAGGAGTTGCTCTATCGGCTGGTGCGTCGGACCGTCCTCGCCCAGGCCGATTGAGTCATGTGTGAAGACGTACGTGACCGGTAGTCCCATCAGCCCCGCCAAGCGGATCGACGGTCGCATGTAGTCAGAGAAGATCAAGAAGGTGCCGCCGTACGGTCGAATCCCTCCATGCAGCGCCATCCCGTTGAGAATGCCCCCCATGGCGTGTTCGCGGATTCCGAAGTGCAGGTTTCGACCGGTCGGTGACTCCGGGAGGAAGAAGTCGACGTCTTTGATCGTGGTCTTGTTCGAGCCCGCCAGGTCGGCCGAACCTCCGATCAGGTTCGGTACAACCGCCGCGGCGGCCTGGATAACGCGACCGGACGAGGCTCGTGTCGCTTCCGCTTTCTCAAGCGTGGCAAGACTGGGGATCGAGTCCCGCCATCCCACCTCGAGTTCGCCCGCCATTACGCGCTGCAGTTCGTCTGCGAGATCGGGGTGGGCCGATGCGTAGCGCTCCCACTTCTGGTTCCACTCGTCCTCGAGTCTGGAGCCTCGCTCTCCGGCCGCGCGCCAGTGATCAACCGCAGCGGCATCCACCCAGAAAGGCTCTTCGGAGGGGTAGCCCAGATTGCGCTTTGTTGCTGCGATTTCCTCGGCACCCAGGGGGGCACCGTGTGTCTTCTCAGATCCGGCCATGTTGGGACTGCCAAACCCGATCGTGGTGCGGAGTCCGATAAGCGAGGGGCGCTCGGTCTCGGCTTCGGCCGCACTAAGCGCAGCTCCGATTGTCTCGAGGTCTTCGCCACCATCGACCTGTTGCACATGCCAGCCGTACGCCTCGAAACGCTTGAGTTGGTCCGTCGAGGTCGAGAGAGAGGTGTCGCCGTCTATGGTGATGTGGTTGTCGTCGAAGACCCAAATCAGCTTGCCGAGACGGTGATGTCCGGCGAGCGCTCCAGCCTCGTGAGAGATCCCCTCCATGAGATCGCCGTCAGAGCAGAATGCGTACGTCCGGTGGTCGATGACCTCGTGCCCGGGCCGGTTGTAGCGAGCGCCCAGCCAGCGCTCCGCCATCGCCATTCCCACGGAGTTGCTCACGCCCGCCCCAAGCGGGCCGGTCGTCGTCTCTACACCGGCCGTGTGCTTGAACTCGGGATGCCCGGGGGTCTTCGAACCCCACTGTCTGAAGTTACGAATGTCGTCGAGCGACAAGTCGTAACCGGTGAGGTGAAGCAAGGAATACAGGAGCATCGATGCGTGCCCGATCGAAAGCACAAACCGGTCGCGGTCCATCCAGTCGGGGTTGGCTGGGTTGTGCCGGAGGTGCTGCATCCACGTCACGTAACCCAATGGGGCAAGGGCCATGGGTGTGCCGGGATGACCGCTGTTGGCGGCTTGCACGGCATCCATCGAGAGCACGCGGACCGTGTCGATGGCTAGACGTTGGATGTCGCTGGCGCTCGGAGGGTTTTGGGCGTCGTCGCTCATGCGGCCGGGTGAGGTCGGGGTCAGGTTTCTGGGGAGGGGTAACCTACCCCCTCACGGCAGGCGCCGGGAGGGGAACATCTGACTCCCTTAACTGACCACGAAATTGAGCAGCCGGTCTGGCACGTAGATGACTTTTCGGACAGAGCCCTCGTCGAGGAAGCGCTTCACGTTTTCTTCCTCCCGGGCTGCGGTTTCGGCTGTGGCTTGATCGGCGCCAATAGGAAGCGTCACAGTTGCGCGCACCTTCCCGTTTACTTGCACAGCGAGGGTTACGTCAGACTCCTTGGCCTTCTCGGGATCGTGCTTCGGCCAAGGGGAAGAGTCGAAGATGCCCGTCTCATGCCCCAAACGCTCCCAGAGCTCTTCGGCGAGATGGGGCGCGAACGGCGCGACCATGACCACGAGGGCCTCGACTTCCGCCCGTACGGCCATACGGCCGTTGGAGCGAACGGCGTTGAGGTACTCCATCATCGCAGCGATCGACGTGTTGTACTGGAGGTCAGCGACCTGCGCGGTCACTTGCTCAATCGTCTGATGAAGTTTGCGCTCGATGTCTGGGTCGGGCGAGGCGTCCGGATCTCCCTCGGCGACGGCGATGACCGTGTCCCACAACCGATGCAAGAAGCCATGCGGTCCCTGGATCCCTGCCTCGCGGTAGTCTCCGCCCTCCGAGAATGGCCCGAGGAACATGAGATAGGTGCGAAACGTGTCGGCCCCGAACTCATTGATGATGGGATCGGGAACGATAACGTTGCCTTTACTTTTCGACATCTTTGCGCCGTCTCGGATGATGAGTCCGTGAGCGCGGAACTGCTTGAAGGGTTCCTCGAAATCGATGTGCCCCATGTCCTTGAGGGCCATTGTAATGAAGCGAGCGTACAAGAGGTGGAGAACTGCGTGTTCATTGCCTCCGATGTACGTATCCACCGGGAGCCACCGCTTCGTGATGCCGTCGTCCATCGCGCGATCGTCAAAGTCCGTCGATGGATAGCGGAGGAAGTACCAGCCCGAGTCGAGGAACGTGTCAGACACATCTGTCTCACGTCGCGCGGCCTCGCCGCACTCTGGGCAGGTGGTGCGGTACCACTCCTCAACACGCGCGAGCGGGCTTACGCCTGAGTCGTCGGGCGTGAAGTCCTCAACCCGCGGAAGCACCACCGGCAACTCTGACTCGGGAACTGCGACGGGCCCGCACGCCTCGCAATGCACGATCGGAATGGGCGGGCCCCAATAGCGCTGCCGCGAAATGCACCAGTCGTGAAGGCGAAAGTTTACGTGTCGATCGCCCAAGTTTTCAGAATCCAACCATTCGATGATTGCCGCTTTTCCCTCCGGCACACCCATGCCGTCGAAACGCCCCGAGTTTACAAGCACGCCGGACTGATTGTTGACGTAAGCCTCTTCAACGGGCGTTCCTGCACCTTCATCTGGAGCGGCGACGACGCGTACGATGTCCAAGCCGAACTCGCGGGCGAAGTCGAAATCGCGCTCATCGTGTCCGGGAACAGCCATGATCGCACCCGTGCCGTAGTCCATGAGGACGTAGTCGGCGATCCAGATTGGGATGTTGTCGCCGGTGGCTGGGTTTACGCAGAAGCCGCCTGTGAAAACGCCTGTCTTGGTCTTGTCGGTCTTCTGACGTGAGACGAGGTCCGTCGTCCGCGCGGTTTGTCGATACGCGTCGACGGCGTCGCGTTGGTCGTCCGAAGTGACAGAGTCCACGAGGGGGTGCTCCGGAGCGAGGACCATGTACGTGGCACCGAAGATCGTGTCAGGACGGGTCGTGAAGACCTCGATTCGTGTGTCCGAGTCCGATGTGTCCGAGTCCGCGACTGGGAAATGAAGGGACGCGCCTTCACTCCGGCCGATCCAATTTCGCTGAGCCTTGAGGGTCGTGTCGGACCAATCGATGTGGTCGAGGTTGTCGAGGAGCCGCTGAGCGTAGTCCGTAATCCTGAAGAACCACTGCGCGATACGACGCTGCTCAACCGGCGTATCGCAACGCTCGCAACGACCCCCTACAACTTGCTCGTTGGCGAGGACGGTCATGCAGGAGGGGCACCAATTGACGGGTGCCTCTTTCCGCTCGGCCAAGCCGGCCTTGAAGAGCTGGAGGAAGATCCACTGCGTCCACCGGTAGTACGACGGGTGCGTGGTATCGACGGTGTGCTCCCAGTCGAACATGCCTCCAATCCGCCGAAGCTGCCGCGTGAAGTTGGCGACGTTTTTCGGTATCAAGTCCATCGGGTGCACGCCCATCTTGAGCGCGAAGTTCTCGGAATGAATACCGAACGCGTCGAAGCCGATGGGCTCGAACACGTCGTGGCCGAGAAGCCGCCGATAACGACCGTGCACGTCGGCGCCGGTGAACGCATAGATGTTTCCGACGTGAAGCCCTTCGGCTGACGGGTACGGGAACATCATCAAGTTGTAGAACGGCTTTTCGCACCCCGCCTCAAGCTCGGCTCGCGACAAACTGTTCGTACCGGCGGCGTCCCAACTTGCCTGCCACTTCGTTTCAACCGCAGAGGCGTCGTACGCCTCAGAATCGTCTCTGACCATTATTAACTCAGTTCGGCGCTTTCTAACCAAATCCTCAAAGGTTCCCAAGCTATCAGCGTTGAGGGGGAAGCGGCAGCTACGAAGAGCTGATACTAGACCCCACTGAGCTACGGTCACCGGCCAAGACTTTCAGCACGGGCCTTGCAGGCAGGCTCTTGAAGCCGCCGCAGGAGGAGTCATGGCCGCAAAGCAGGCGCCAGTTTGGTTCGGAGTGTTGTTCGCCCTTGTGGGGACTTGGATTATCCTGGTCGCCCTTGATCTGGTACCGAACGATCCGACTGCTCTTAACGCGCCGCGGTGGGTGTTGGGGTTGTGCGGGCTCGTTTTTTTCGGTGCCGGCGTGTTGGTATGGCTCAGCCGCTACGGGGCGGCGTGGATGTCGGACGCCACCGCGTTCGTGATCATCGCGTCGATGGCTGCAATTGGCAGTTGGATCGCCTTCGGACCCGGGGAGCGAGAGTTCGCCGGTTCTATTGGCCTCGGACCGTTCGGGTTCAGCAGCACCGGCGTGTCCTGGGGACGGATCTTCTTCGGCATCGGTGCCGTGCTGACCTGGGTAGTCGCCCTCGTTCCCCTCTGGCGCATCTTGGCGTCTGCTCTCCGACCTAGCGTTGATCGCCAAGAGTCGGATTCCCCAAGAGAGCCGGACCCAGCCAGACAACCCAGCGTCAAGCAACAACGGCGAGTGCTTGGCTAGTCGGGCAAGCCACCTGCGATCAGCAGCGCAAAGGGGTTGTCAGCGCCACTTGCACGGGCCGCGAGTTCGTCGATCGCGTCTCTAAGTCTGCCGCCGTGATCGTTGAGAAACCCCTCGAAGTCTCCCAATCGGTGGTAATAGCGCATCCGCCCCAGAAGCGTCGCGTTATTGAGCGGTTCGGCAAGAAAGCTGGAGTAGCTGCTTGCCTCGAACGAAGGTTGCACCTCTTCGCGGAACGTGCGTTTTGCGCGCTCGAAGACCACCGTCCGTTGGGCAAGCAGGTCTGCCGAATCGAGCTCTATCCGCTGCAGGTAGAGCTGCTGTAGCTCCTGGATCACCGGGTCGAGAAACTCCGAGAACCGAACCATGTCTCGCCAGCGGGCCTGCGCTCGCAAACACTTCACAGTGTCCAGGCCGCCCCCAGGGCGGGTACAGAAGAACTGAGCCGCGCCTACCGCCCCCACGAAGTTGGCGTAGCTCTCGTTGAAGCGAACCTGGCCTCCTACGAACAACCGGTTGTGTGCCAGTTCGTGAATCACGGTCTCGACGACACCCACGTCGTCCTGACGGAGTGTCGTCGACAGCAGAGGATCGGGTAGCCACCCAAGGGTACTGAACGCACCGCTGGGACGGAGGTATGTGTCAAACCCCTCCTCTGCGAGCTTCACTTCCTCACGGCCTGCGTTGTCGAAGTTGAAGTACCCCTTGTAGGGCACGTGACCCACGATCGGAAACCACCACGTTTTGGCTTCGAGCCGGTCGGGGTACGCGGCGGAGAGCACCATAAGCAGAGTGTCCGACTCGAGCTGCGAGTAGGACGTGTAGGCATCACCAGCCGAGAGGCCCAGCGAATCGATCGCGAACTGTCTGGCCTCCCGCACGAACGTGAGCGTGCCCCTGGTGCGGGCGTCCGTGGCGGGGTCCAAGATGACCCCAGGGATCGGTCGCCGAGCGCGAAGAATTTTCGATTCGGCGATGCCAGCCCTGATCAAATAGAGGGGTGAACAGGCTTGACCGACTACAATAAGCCCCAGCAGGACCATGGCCCTGAACAGTGTGCGCATCATGCGGATAGCCCGGATTCGGCCGATAAAGTTCCGACTCGTCTAGCCTTGAAGGCGTACCTTGTCGGGAGTCAATTGCTTCCACCTATATGAACCTTGGGGCGTCAGTCATGAAACGCACGCAATCGAGACTCACCTCAATCGGCAGCTGCCTGGCGCTATGGGTCGTGGGCGCTGGACCGGTGCTCGGCCAGTCGCCGCTGACGGAACACACCGTCACCCTGGATGACCCAGAGGCCCGTTACGCTCTGACCCTTGATGACGCGGCGTGGCTCGTCGGGACATGGAGAGGAGAGGGCTTTGGCGGCACGGTCGAGGAGGTCTGGCTACCCGCTGCCCACGAGCAAATGATCGGCGCCTTCCGATACTACGGCCAAGAAGAAGAGGGCTTTTCGGAGCTGATGACGCTTGCGCACGTTGACGGCCAAACCCTGCTCCGCGTGAAGCACTTCAACCCCGACTTCACGGGGTGGGAAACGCAAGAACAGTCCGTGGACTTCCGCTTCGTTCAGGCCGGGTCCGAAGCGCTTCACTTCCGTGGATTGACGCTCCTGAGTCCAAGTCCCGATGTGCTCGAGATCTACATCGCCATGCGCGGCGACGATGGAAAACTCCACGAAGAAGCGCTGCGTTATCGGCGGGTAAATCGGTAACCAGTTGTTGCACGGGTGCACTGCGCCCGATCCTTGCAAAGTGGGCAGGCGTCAGTTTTCCAACGGTTCTGGTGCGTCAGCACCACACAAGGAGTCCCTCCAAATGGTTCATTCTCAAGATCAGCAGGCGAATACTTCGCGCTGGTTGCGGCGTGGCGTCTACGCCATCGTTCTCGTTGCACTGGCAGCCGCCGGCGCTTGCGACGATGGCATCCTATTGCCCGAGCCTGAAGCGTCCGCCCCAGCCGCTGTGGTAATGCCGTAGGCAAGTAGTTATGCCGTAATCACTTGGATGTGCGCGACAGCCCGTTGCCGTTCACATCGTGAGAAATCCCCCGCGCCCAGTTTGAGTGCGGGGGATTTCTTGTTTGAAGCGATGGACCCCGAGACCGTGCTGGCTGCCCGTGCGTGCACTCGACGTTTCCGCCGAAACGTGAGAACGGAGCAAGATGGGCCCGACCCAGGAGAGGCCGAGCCCACCGAAAGTCCTAGCGTCCGCCCAAGTTCCGGATGAGCGGGATCCCACCTTCCGTCGGTACGTACACAACGTTGCCCTCACCGAGCTGTGAGAGCTGCTGGATGTAGTAGAAGGTCAGGTATTCCGGCGTCAGCCCTTCCGAAATGATGCGCTGCGCCTCGGCCATTCCCTTGGCCTCCTCGGCTTGCTGTTTGGCCCTCTCCTGAATGATCTGTGTCTGGAATTGTTCCTCGGATACGCCCTGCTCACGCTGCAGCTTCTCTTCGATCGCCGTGCGCACGCGTTCCGGCGCTTGGATATCCCGTACGAAGACGTCCAAGACCTCGATCCGATCTCCAGCCTTCGCTTGGATCGCCTCTTTCATGTCGGTCGCCACTTCGCGCCGGTTGGGTGAGAAGATCTCGTTGATGGACTTTGTAGCGGCCGCGTCGCGGACGCCGTTCCGTACGGCGTTGAGGACAATTCGGCTCTTGATCTGATTCTCGGTCCCGATTCTTTGATACAGGTCCGGCGCCTTTTCTCCGTCGATCCGATAGAGGATCGAAATTTCCAACATCACGTTGAGCTGTTCTGACGTTTGGGCTTCGATAACCTCAACCCCTCCGTCATTCGGAAAGCTCTGCTCGCGAATCGACATCTTGGTGATGGTGGCAAAGGGGTTCACGATGTGAACCCCTTGGTCGAGAGCCACCGGCTCGACGGTGCCCAGGAAGTGCTTCACGCCCACTTCACCAACCTCGACCAGCGTGACTACGTTCATGAACGCGAGGGCGAGCCCCACTGCCATCACCGCATAACTAGCGAGCTTCGTCGAACCGGGTCGCTTAGACGTTCCGGAGGCGCCCCGAAGCCCGGCGCCAATCAGGATGACGATGACCGCAACGATCATCAGTCCCATATTATCTCCTTAGTTGAGGCGCCGGTCACTAGACCAGAAACCCGTGACGCCGCTTATATCTTCTACGAACGTGGCGATCTCGTCCTTCAATATCCATTACTCCAAGGATTCCCGTCGACGCGTGGGCTCTTCCCACCCCGTCCCGTGGCCGGCCCTCCTACATGATTGATGCTGCAACCCCTGCATTCATGGAAAATCGGGGCCTCGGGCCCCACACGCTTTTCTTCGATTTCGACGGGACGATCTACCCCGGCGAATCGCTCGAAGAAGTATTGGCACTGGCGTTGGCCGGCGATCCGAAGCGCGCGGAACGGATCGACGCGCTTGAGCAGTTGGGCCGTCGGGGCATGGACGGTGATCTCATCTTCGACGAGTCCCTCCGTGGCCGGCTCGAAATTGTGCGCCCTCATCGCCGCCACCTTGAGGCTTGGCTCGCTGAGGCAGCGACCCGTGTGATACCCGTGTGGACCGGTCTCCTGAGCGACCTGCGCAGCGCTGGCCACCGAGTGATCGTGATCTCGGGAGGCTTTCGCTCGTGCATCGAACCCGTGGTGGGGCCGCTCGGCGTTGAGCCGCACGACATCCACTGCAATGAATTTCGCTTCGGCAGTGATGGCTGGGTAACCGGCCTGGACGAAGGCGAACCGCTCAGCCGGCAAGGCGGTAAGCCCACGACCGTACGAAGTCTGGTAGCACAGCGTGCCGCCCCTGGCCTTAGGGTCATGGTCGGTGATGGCGCCACGGACCTGGAGGCAGTGGCGGAGGGCGCCTGCCACGGGATGATCGGTTACGGAATTCACGCTGTCCGCTCCAGGGTGCGCGACTGTGCGGGCGTTTTCTTCGAGCAAGCCGAACACTTCGACTCTTTCCTCAGAACCCACTTTCTATGACCTCGCATTCACGCGATCGGGCGACCTTGCGTTTCCTGCTCCTTGAGGGAGTTCACCCCTCAGCGGTCGAACACCTGAACCAGGACGGCTACACGGACCTCAACGAACGGCCCGACCCGCTCAAGCCCGAGGAACTCGCCGGGGTAATCGGCGACTACTCGTTCTTGGGCATCCGCTCCCGCACTCAGGTCACTGCGGAGGTCTTAGAAAGAGCGGAACATCTTGTCGCAATCGGTTGCTTCGGTGCGGGGACGAACCAAGTCGACCTACGGGCGGCGAAGCTCAAGGGTATCCCGGTATTCAATGCTCCGTACGCCAATACGCGCAGTGTCGCGGAGTACGTGATCGGGTGCGTCATTTCGCTCCTCCGTGGCCTGAGTGCCAAGAACGTCGCGGCCCATCGGGGCGAGTGGCAGAAGTCGGCACGGCGGGCGCATGAAGTTCGTGGAAAGACCTTGGGGATCATCGGTTACGGCAACATCGGCATGCAAGTCGGGGTGATGGCCGAAGCGTTGGGCATGAAAGTCATGTACTACGATCCGGTCGACCGCCTGCCGCTCGGAAACGCCGTACGGGTGGAGTCGATGGAAGCCCTTCTCCGGAAAGTGAACGTCCTAACTCTTCACGTGCCCGATACGCCCGCGACCCGAGGGATGATCGGAGCAGAGCAGTTTGCCATGATGCCCGAGGGATCTCACCTGATCAACGCAGCTCGGGGCGCTCTGGTCGACGTCGAGGCCCTCGCTGTTTCCATTGAAAAAGGGCACCTCGCCGGCGCGGCGTTGGATGTCTTCACGAAAGAGCCCAAGCAGAAAGCTGAGCCCTTCGAGTCACCCCTCAAGGGCTTCGACCAGGTGATCCTCACGCCCCATATCGGCGGCTCGACGTTGGAAGCCCAGGAAGCGATCGGACGGTATGTGGCGGCGAAGCTCACCGCTTTTTCAAATACCGGCACGACCGAGGGGTGCGTGAACATGGCACAGGTGAGACTTCCGTCGGCCGGCAACAACCACCGACTTCTGCACGTCCATAGGAACGAACCCGGGGTACTCTCGTCCCTGAATCGGATCCTGTCCGAGGCTAACATCAACATCGAGGGCCAAGTGTTGAAGACAGACGCCGATGTCGGATACGTCGTAACGGATGTCGACAAGCGGACTGATGGCTTGGCGTTACTTGAGGCAATCCGAGCCGTCCCAGGGACGATTCGCGCCCGAATCCTCTACTAGGTCGGTCCCAGGCTTGCCTCAGGACGCCGGCCCATCGATTCTGGACCCCCCGTCGCTCCGCCATTCTCGACTTCTGCCTCAAGGATGCCCAAATGATTGCACAGAGCTTTCTGCCCGAGTTCGACCACGAGTTCGCTACCGCACGGACTCACCTGGAGCGCGTCCCCGAGGACCAACCCGACTTCCAACCCCATGAGAAGTCCATGACCTTGTCGAGGCTCACCGGACACGTGGCCGAGATTGCGACCTGGGTAAACGTCACGATGGATACCGACGAACTCGACTTCGCGGCGGGTGAGTACACACCCTATGTGATGACTACCCGCGAAGACCTGCTGGAGACGTTCGATAGGAATATCGCGGCCGCTCGGGAGGCGCTGGCCGCGGCCTCGGACGAGGCGATGATGAGTCCTTGGACGATGCGTTCGGGCGATGAGATCTACATGACGATCCCAAAGGTCGCGGTCGTGCGCACCTGGGTGATGAACCACATGGTCCACCATAGAGCACAGCTTGGCGTATACCTCCGCCTCCTCGGTGTGTCCGTGCCGCAGAGCTACGGACCGTCCGCAGACGAAGGGGAGATGTAAGAAGTGGGAGAGATTCCCGAGATCTCGCCCGTCGAGCTCAAGGAACGAGTGGATCGAGGCGACGCGCTCGTCGTCGTAGACGTGCGAGAAGCGATGGAGATCGAGATCGCGGACCTGCCTCAGTACGGTCCGCTGCGTATTCCCGTGAATGAATTCGTGACCCGTATGGACGAGCTCGACCGGGACACGGAGATCGTCGTGTATTGCAGGTCAGGGGGACGCAGCGGATGGGCCGTGCAGCAGCTAATCGACGCCGGTTATGAGCGAGTGCTCAACCTCAAGGGGGGCATCTTGGGGTGGCGGGCCGAAGTAGATCCAAGTCTGACCGCCTACTAGGGGTTCTGCTTAAGAGCTGCGCAGGCCTCGGCCTCGGCTCGGCGACTTGGAAACGGACCTCGGCGCCTCGAGGTGAGCCCGGGCAACACCGACATCGATGACTCCCAGGTTAGGGTTGCCCCGCCCTTGGGCTGGACGGTTTCAACCTGACTCAAGCCGAGAGTTACTCCGGAGATTGCCGACTGGAGTTCGGCCCAGGCGATGTCGTCGACGCGGTACAGGAATTCGAAACCCAGCACGTCTCGGTACCAAGCGATGGAGCGATCCAGAGCCCCGACAGTGACAAACGTCCAGGCGGGGGATGAGCCTAGTCGCCCACAGGGCTCTGAGCCAGGCCCAACTGTGACCACATTGCCATCGCGTCGAAGTACTCGCGCTCTCGGTACGCGAGTCCGTCGCGGACTTCGATCACATTGCACACCATAAGGTTGACCCGACGTCCCGTAGGGGTGATCCCCATCATGTCACCCGTATGCGTACCCTCAACGTGGAACTCGCAAACCGCTGTGTCCCCCGCTACCGCGGTAGAGCGTGCTTCACTTCGAATGTCCGGGAAGGCCGAGGCATACATCTTGGCGACCTCGACGCCTTGGTCGGGGCCCTCGACCACCTGGCCGTCTCCGCCGATATATTGGTATTCGGGATGCAACAAACCCTTCAACGTGTCGAAGTCACGCGCGTTGAAGGCGGCCATGATCTCTTGATGGATCGAGTCGGCAGTTGCCATGCTGATTCTCCGTCAGAGTGGAAGTGATAATGAATGGACTCTCGGAACCTCACGCGCAAACTCGTAACCCCTGGACGGGGGTTGAGGGTCTCACCGACTTGGGCGTCGCCTTCGACACCAAGTTGGGCCAGCAAACGGATCGAGCCTCCCACCATCTTACCCAAGGCGTCCGTCGCCCTATGCACACGGGTTTGACGGTTCCAAGAAATCCACCCCCCGCTCCACCTGTCTGTAACCGTCTAACTCGTCCTTACGCCGCTGAGCTCCGAACGAACTGCAGTTCGTAGAGTTTCGCGTACAATCCGCCGTGTTCGAGGAGCTCAGCGTGGGACCCGCTCTCGACCATCCGACCATGGTGTAGGACGAAGATCCGGTCCGCGTTTTTGATCGTAGAAAGCCTGTGTGCAATCACCAGAGAGGTGCGTCCTACCATGAGGCGATCGGTGGCTTCTTCGATTTTCGCTTCGATCTCGGAGTCGACGGAGCTCGTCGCTTCATCCAAGATCAGCACTTCAGGGTCGAATGCGAGCGCACGTGCAAACGACACGAGCTGTCGTTCACCGACCGATAGTGAAGCGCCGCGCTCTCCCAGTGCTTCGTGGTAGCCCCCCGGAAGCCGCTTGACCATGGGTGCGGCGCCGACTTCCTCTGCTGCTAGGGCGACGGCTCGATCGTCGATCTCATCGTCGCCCATCCGAATGTTATAGGCGATGTCGCGGCTGAAGAGAAAAACGTCTTGAAGCACCAATCCGATTCGAGCGCGTAGGTCGGCAACCGCCAATTCACGGATGTCGACGCCGTCGACGAGGATGGCACCCTTCTGTGGATCGTAGAAGCGGGTGAGGAGGTTGATGATTGTCGTTTTTCCTGCACCGGTGTGCCCAACAATCGCGACCTTTTCGCCCGGCGCGACCTTGAACGAGACGTCTTCGAGCACCCAATTGGGCTCGTCCCCCTCGGTCTCTTCACCGAAACCCGTCTTCTCGTCGTACGAAAAGGAGACGTTGCGGAACTCGATCGCTCCGCTTGTGCGCTCCGGCAGCTGTCGGGGCGACTCCTGATCGACAATCGCAGGGGCACGATCGAGAAGTGCGAAAACGCGTTCGGAAGAAGCCATCGCGCCTTGGAGCACGTTGTACTTCTCTGACAAATCCTGGATCGGGCGGAAAAAGCGCCGCGCGTACTGGAGAAAAGCCGCTACCACGCCGAAGCTCAGGGAGCCGTCCTGGACACTCAGACCCCCTCGCCAGATGATCAAAGCGATCGCGATCGCAGTGAATAATTCGATAACGGGAAAGAAGAGCGCGTAGTACGTGATGGAACGCAGATGTGCGCTGAGATAGTCTTCGTTGATGCGTTCGAACTCCTCCCTGTCCGCCGTTTCGCGGTTGAAGAGCTGTACCACGCGGACGCCCGTGATCCGTTCATGCAGATATGCGTTGATTCGTGCCAGGCGAACCCGGATGTCCCGGTACGCCACCCGAATAGCGCTCCGGAACATGAATGCGGCGATCACCACGAAGGGCAGGACCGAGAAGGTGATCAGAGCGAGCTCGTAGTCCATGAACATCATCGCCGTCACGATGAAAACGAGCGTAAAGACATCGCCAAAAACCGTCACGATCCCTGAGCTGAAGAGTTCGTTGAGCGTCTCGACGTCGTTGGTGATCCGCGTCATCAAGCGGCCCACGGGGTTCCGGTCGTAGTAGCGCAAGTCGAGCCGCTGCAGGTGTCCGAAAATCTCGCGGCGAAGATCGAACATGATGCGCTGACCCAGCCAGGTTGTAAGCAGGCTCTGGACGTATTGCAGGGCGAATACCACGACCAGGATGCCCACGTAGGAGGAAACGAGAATCCCCAAGAGCCGCCTATCGCCCTCGGGGATCGCATCGTCGATCGCCATCTGGGTGATGTACGGCCCCACGATCTGTAACCCGGACGCAGCGATGAGGATCACGACCGCTACCGTCGCGGCGATCCAATACGGCCGCAGGTAGGCGAGTAGGCGCCGCATCAAGCGCCCGTCGTACGCTTTGCCGAGTTCTTCTTCCTGCTGGATCGGTGGGGTCATGCTGGTCCTGGTTTTTTCACGCGCGAAGCTTAACGCGATCCGCGATGTCGTCAACGCTTTAGTTCGCTGATGGCTCGGCGGGAACCGCACAGGGTAGTCCTAGCTGTGGATGCTCCGATCAAAATCCGAGGCGCACGCCAACACAACCTGAAGAATATCGACTTGGACATCCCTCGCGGGGCGCTCACAGTCGTGACTGGCCCGTCAGGGTCGGGGAAATCTTCTTTGGCGTTGGACACCCTTTTTGCCGAGGGGCAGCGTCGTTACGTCGAGTCGTTGTCGACGTATGCGAAGCAGTTCCTCAACCGCATGCAAAAGCCTGATGTCGACCGGATCGAGGGCATCGCGCCCGCAGTCGCCATCGAGCAAAAGAACCCGACGCAGTCGAGTCGCTCGACGGTCGGCACGGCAACCGAGGTCTACGACTACCTCCGTTTGCTGTGGGCACGGGTTGGGCGCACCTATTGCCCGTCATGCGATCGCGAGGTTCGGCCGGACACGGTCACCGGCGTGACCGAGGGGCTGTTAGAGTTGCCCGTCGGGACACGCTTCACCATCACGTGTCCCCTCCGCCTAAGCGCCCAGGTACGCCACGAGAGCATCGTCGAGAGTCTGCGGGCGCTCGGCTTTCTCAGGGTGCGCGTTGATGGAGTAACTCTCGATCTTTCCGCGCCGGGTGCAGAGGATGCGTCAAAGCTGGGGCAGGACCTGGCCGGCGCAGCCGAAGTTCTCATCGTTATCGACCGCCTCAAGGCGGACCCTAACGATCGCGACCGGGTCGCCGACTCCATTCAGACAGCCTTTCGTGAGGGCGATGGAGATTTGGCGGTATGGGTAGTCACCGAGGGGAAGGAGGACCGGCTCGACTTCACGGAGCGGTTCCGCTGTCCGGAGCACCCCGAAATCGAGTTCAAGGCCCCGACGCCTCGCTTCTTCAGTTTCAACAACCCGTACGGTTCCTGCCCACAGTGTACCGGCTTCGGCGCGACCCTGGAGTACGATCTGGCGCTCATCGTTCCCAACCCGTCGCGCTCCCTTGATGAGGGTGCGGTCGATCCATGGTCTAAGCCTCGCTACGACAAAGAACGCGGGTTACTGCGCTCCTTTGCGCGAAGCGAGGGCGTATCGATCCACACCTCATGGAAGAGTCTGCCGGAGGGATTCCGCGATAGTGTAATGAATGGGACGGTCGACTTCGAAGGCATGATCCCGTTCCTGCGGAGTCGCGAGAAAAAGAAGTACAAGCAGTACATTCGGGTGTTTTTGCGCCAGTATCAGACACCCACCCTTTGCCCCGGATGCGGCGGCGCCCGACTGCGTCCAGAAGCGGGGTATGTGAAGATCGGCGGGGAGCCGATCGGACAAGTAGCCGATCGTTCGCTCGAAGTGCTTAGAGGGTGGCTCCACGATCTTGAGTTGACGGAAATGGAGGCTGGGATCGCCGCGAGTATCCTCCGCGAACTCGACAGCCGCACAGAATTCCTGGTCGACGTCGGGCTTGGCTATCTGACGCTGAGCCGCCAAATGAGGACGCTTTCGGGCGGCGAAGCCCAGCGCATCAACTTGGCCGGTTCCCTCGGTTCCAACCTTGTCGATACGCTCTACGTCCTCGACGAGCCCACAATCGGACTCCATCCGAAAGACACCGACCGACTGTTAAGCCTCCTTGAGAAGCTCAGGACGGCCGGCAACACGGTTGTCGTTGTTGAGCACGACTCAGATGCGATCAAACGTGCGGACCACATCGTCGAGCTCGGCCCGGGCGCTGGCGAGGAAGGGGGGCAGATCGTGTACGAAGGGCACCCCAAAAACCTACCTGCCGCCGACACTGCGACGGGCCGGTACCTCGCACGAGGTCTCAGCCGAACCGCGCGCAAAGAACGCAGGCTTCCGGGCGCGAACCTCATACTAAACGGCGCCAGGCTCCATAACCTGATGGGCGCTGACGTGGAACTGCCCTTGGGTGGGCTCACGGTGGTGACGGGCGTTTCCGGCTCAGGCAAGTCGACGCTCGTGCATGACGTCCTCTATCGAGCGTTAGAGCAAACGTTCGGCGACGGCGAGACGTCGGCGAAGCAGCACTTGGGGGAGGCTGTCGGCTCCTATGAGACCCTTTCCGGAGCCGATCGCCTTTCAGGTGCTGTACTCATCGATCAGTCGCCGATTGGGCGGACATCACGATCAAATCCAGTGACGTACATCAAGGCGTGGTCCGAGGTGCGTCGCATCTTTTCGGAGCAACCGCTGGCGCTTCAGAAAGGCTTTGGCCCCGGACATTTTTCGTTCAACGTGACCGGCGGCCGCTGTGAGAATTGTAAGGGCGCCGGGCATTTAGAGATCGAGATGATCTTCATGGCCGACGTCTCTGTGCCGTGCGAAGCATGCAGAGGCCGGCGCTTCAAGTCGGACGTTCTCCAGGTGAAGTACCGAGGGAAGGACGCTTCGGATGTCCTGGCGATGACGGTGGATGAGGGCATCCGCTTTTTTCTGAAGGAAGACAAGCTGGGTAAGGCGCTCTGGCAGCTGCAGCAGGTTGGGCTGGGTTACCTCCGCTTGGGTCAACCGGCACCGACACTTTCGGGTGGAGAAGCGCAACGTCTCAAGATTGCACGGGAGCTCGCGCAGGCAGCCGGTCGCGGGTCTTCGATGCGCGGGATCCGGTCCCGCCGCAGTGCGGCCGGCAAGATCTTCATCCTGGACGAACCCACCACCGGCCTTTCTGGTGAGGACGTGCGGCGACTCATGGCTGTGTTTGATCGCCTGCTCGATACCGGAAACACACTCGTAGTCATTGAACACAACCTCGATGTGATTGCGGGCGCTGACTGGGTAATCGACATGGGTCCGGGTGCTGGTGACCAGGGAGGTCGGGTCGTTGTCATGGGTACGCCCGAGGAGGTAGCTCGCGTGCCAGAGAGCGCGACCGCCCCCTACCTCGCCCAGATGCACGAGACCGGCGTTGCGAACGAACGCATCGCCTCCGACGCCGTGTCGTAGCGGTGTCCGGCCCCCAAGCTTCCGTCCTGCTTCCTTTCAAGGACGCGCTGACCTGGCTGGATGAGGCCATAGCGTCCATCCAAGCTCAGGCGTTCGAGGACTTTGACGTGATCGCGGTTGACGACGGGTCCATCGATGGATCGCGCCAGCGGGTCGAGCGCTGGTGCTCCGAGGATCGCAGAGTGCGCATCTTCGAGACCGACCCAGGATCGCGGGGGATCGTTTCGGCTCTGGAACTCGGACGGGCCCAAGTGAAGTCTGAGTTCATACTGCGCATGGATGCGGACGATATCGCACCACCGGGGCGGTTCGGCGCGCAGCTAGCGTTCCTAAGAACGCGCCCTGAGATCGTGGCGTGTGGCACTCCAGTAAAGCGCTTTCCCACCGATACGCTGACCCCCGGCGGGCGAGCGTACGAGGCGTGGCTGAACGGATTGACGACTCCCGACCTCCTGCACCGGGCGCGGTTTGTGGAGTGCCCGATCGCCCACCCCACCCTAGCTGTCCGGACGGTTGCCTTGGATGCCGTAGGAGGGTACAGGGGCGGAGCGTTCCCCGAGGACTACGACCTCATACTGCGCCTGGTGGCTGAAGGGGGAGCGCTGGGCCACGCCCCGTGTCCGCCACTCCAATGGAGGAGTCGTCCTGACAGCTTGCAGCGGACGGATCCGCGGTATTCACTGGACGCGTTTCGGTCCCTCAAGGTGAAACATTTGTTGGCGGCGCCGCTGCGGGAGGGTCGCCCGATTGTCATCATTGGCAGTGGGCCTACGGGGAAGGCGTTCGCCAAACTCCTGATCGCTGCCGGGCGCCCCATCGACGCCTTCGTGGATCTAGATCCGAGGAAGATCGGGCAGACGATGTACGGAGCGCCGGTGATTGCCCACGATTCACTTGGGTCGCCGGCCGGACGTGTGGCCCTGAGTGCAGTCTCTGGTGGCCCCGCGAGAAGCGCAGTCAGACGGGCCCTAAAGGGCCTGAATTGGGTGGAACTCACGGATTTCTGGGCGGTGGCCTGAGGCAATTCGAGACCCTCAGAAACGAAGGACTTCACGGTACCACCCGCGACGCCATCAAAGCGCCCCCGCAGCTAGTTGTCGAAATCCTCCTTTTTCCTTATTTTACAAGGTCTTTCGACACTACGAAGCAGCGCAGTGAATCCCAGGATTTGAGAGCGCATCTGAGCGGGAACGCCAGCCCCAATCCGCACCCATCCAGACCACGATCGCGCTCCTGCGTGGCCGTGGCCGAGCGCCAATCCGACAACCTCCCGGTGACCTACTTGAGCCGCGGCAGTTGGACGGATCCCAAGACCCTGACCCCACCCGAATAAATGACACCACCGAACGGCGATTCCCCGGACGACGACCTCGAGCCGACCACGCCCGATGAGCCCACGGGTCAGGTTGTCTTACCGCGCCTGATTGAGGACGAAATGCGGGAATCGTTCATCGACTATTCGATGAGCGTGATCGTGCAGCGTGCGCTCCCCGACGTACGCGACGGCCTCAAGCCAGTTCACCGTCGCATCCTGTACGCGATGAGCGAACTCGCCCTGGGACCCACGAGACCCTACAAGAAATGCGCAACAGTCGTCGGAGAGGTGCTGGGTAAGTACCACCCCCACGGGGACTCTGCGGTATACGACAGTCTCGTGCGGATGGTGCAGGATTTCTCGCTCCGTCATCCGCTCGTCGATGGGCAGGGCAACTTCGGTTCGGTGGACGGGGATCGCGCGGCTGCGTACCGGTACACCGAGGCGCGGCTGACCGCACTGGCTTTGCAGCTGCTTGAGGATATCGACAAAGACACCGTCGACCACTCCCCGAACTTCGACGGAAGGCTTGAGGAGCCGACGGTTCTTCCCGCCAAGCTCCCGAACCTTCTGATCAATGGAAGCTCGGGAATCGCGGTCGGGATGGCCACGAACATCCCTCCGCACAACTTGCGTGAGATCATCGCGGCAACGGTCGCGCTCATCGAAGACCCCGAGTTGCCTCAGCCCATGCTCGAGGAGCTCGTTCCAGGGCCTGACTATCCGACCGGCGGCACCATCATGGGCCGCGAGGGCATCCTGGAGGCGTACAGGACCGGCCGAGGACGCATCGTCACTCGGGCGGAAGCGCGGATCGAGGAGATGCCAACGGGCCGTGAGCGGATCATCGTGACCGAGATCCCCTTCATGGTGAACAAGGCGCGCCTGGTTGAGCAGATTGCCCAATTGGCGCGCGATAAGAAGATCGAGGGCATTTCCGATCTGCGAGACGAGTCCAGCCGCGAAGGCATGCGTGTCGTGGTTGAACTCAAGAAGGAAGCGTTGCCCGAGATCGTGCTGAACAAGCTGTACAAGCACACTCAGATGCAGGCGACGTTCGGGACCATTCTCCTGGCGTTGGTCGATGGCGTGCCCAAGGTCATGCCCCTGCGCGAGATGCTGCTCCACTTCATCGACCACCGTCACGAAGTGGTCGTTCGGCGCACGGAGTTTGACCACCGCAAGGCAAAAGAACGCGAGCACATCCTCGAAGGTCTCAAGATCGCCGTCGACAATATCGACGAGGTTGTCGCGATCATTCGCGGGTCCCGAGACACGGACGAGGCCGGGGAGCGACTGCGCGAGCGGTTCGGGCTATCCGAGTTGCAGTCCAAGGCGATTCTCGATATGCGCCTGGCGCGCCTGACCGGCCTGGAGCTCGAGAAGCTCGAAGCCGAGCTGGCCGACGTACGGGCCCAAATCGCAGAGCTCGAGCGGATCTTGGGCAGTCGTGAGGTCCGGATGGGGATCATCACCGAAGAGCTTACCGAGATCTCCGAGAAGTTCGGGAACGACCGCAGAACCAAGATTTCAGACTTCGGGGCCGACCTCGACGTCGAGGATTTGATCGCCGACGACGAGATGGTCATTACCATCTCGCATCAGGGCTACATCAAGCGCATCCCGATGGATACCTACCGCGCGCAGCACCGTGGCGGGCGCGGGTTGAAGGGGATGGCGACCAAGGAAGAAGACTGGGTTGAGCATCTGTTCGTCGGGTCGAACCATGATCAGCTCATGGTCTTCACCCGACGCGGGCAGTGTTACTGGGTGAAGGTGTGGCGGCTGCCCCAAGCGAGCCGGAACTCGCGGGGCAAGCCGATCGTGAACCTGCTCAATATCGATCAGTCCGAAGA